>PISX010010100.1:0-63535 GCA_004024625.1 Mellivora capensis
GACTCCCTCATCCTCTCCCAAAAGAGGCATCTTCCGGTCATTCATATATTCCAGGGAGGGCTCTCATTGGTTGGGATTGAACCACCTGCTCACCCTCTAACCAATAACTATGGCCCAGACAATGCAGTGTTCTGATTGGTCAGCTCTGTGTCACGGGCTCATCCGTTTATTTCCCTAGTCATCAATTCTACCTTACATTTCCTTCCTCACTCCGTTGTTCAAATAGCTGTATCTTATCTTGATGTTCCTCCCTGATATCTACTGCCTTTTCTTTCAGTGATAGCACTCTGGATTTATTTAGGGGAACAGCTCCCCACTGTTCCCATTACATATCGTAAAGGTGAAGTTGCCCTCTTACTCTAGTTCCGCCATGCTACAGCTAGTCACATGACACACACCTGACCAATCGGAACACTGCATTGTCTGGCGTACAGCAATTGGTTTGAAGATGGGCATGTGACCCAAGCACAACCAATGAGAGTGCTCCCTGGAACTTCTACGGGAATTATCAAGAAAAAAAGATGGGAAATTCCAATAACTTACTGAGAATACATGAATCTAGGCGGGAAACATAAACATCAGTGAAATATTTGTAGGTCCCCAAAATGGAGTGGAATGAAGAGTCGGAGCTGTGATGTTAGTCTGGAATTACTAGCCTGGGAAACCTTGGGCAATGAATGTGTCTCCCCATCTGAACAATGAAGATGATAATGACTGTTGTAATGCCTTAGAGTCTGTGAAGACGCCGCACCCCCTGCCCCGTCCAAGGGGCTGGAAAGGAAGAACCTCGGGATGGTGGAGTTGCGGCTGGACCTCCAAGTCACTGTCCAAAAAGTCAAGTCAAGAAAAGAATCACCAGATGGGGCGCCTGGGTGGCTCAGTGGGTTAAAGCCTCTGCCTTCCACTCAGGTCATGATCTCAGAGTCCTGGGTTCAAGTCCTGCCTCAGGCTCTTGGCTCAGCAGGGAGCCTGCTTGCCCCCCTGGCTCTGCTTGCCTCTCTGCCTACTTGTGATCTCTCTCTGTCAAATAAATAAATTAAATATTTTTAAAAAGAAAGAAAGAAAAGAGTCACCAGAACCACCTCTGACTGTGATGTGAAAGAGACCTACATCTTTGGTGTGTTAGAGTCAGAAGCGTGGGTCTGATTTTACTGCAGCATGGTGGAGCCTAGCCTGACTAACGTAATAAGCACAGATCCCTGGAAAGCCCGGGATATGAAGCCATTTTGACAAGATGTGACTTCGAGTGGTGCGTTCTGAGGCATGCAGACAGTGATGGCCAAAGCAGATGCTGTTTCCATTGCCCAGCATCAATTTTTGGAACATTTCAGTGGTTTGTGGGGATGAGAATATTTGAAATTGGGACTGTTCCTGTAGTCCACCATAAGTATGATATAAACTCAATGTGTCACCAGGAAAAAATAAGAGCCAAGAATCCAACCTCAGGGGAAAATCTGGAAAACCACCCAAGTTAAATGACATACTGAAGAGGAGGCAGGCAGAGGTAAGTCACATTAAAAATCCATAAGAACCTAGAAAGAAAAGATAAATGAAGTAACTGGGCTGGTAATATCCACTGTAATGGAGAAAATATAGGTATAGTGATTGAAATCATGTGCTCTGGAATTAGTTTAATGCAACAAGTATTAAATGCAAAGATTTAATGCAATGGGGTTTGAATTCCATTTCTGCTCCTTGACTACTTGAGCAAGTCACTTTATCTCTTAGTCTGAATTTTCTCACCTGAAATATGAGGATTAAGAGAGTCCCCACCTAATGGTATGCTATAAGGATGAAATTTAACGATCCATGTAAAGTGCTTAGTACACAGTAAGAACTCAATAAATTATCATAATGATATTATTGGCATTGTAAAATAAGGAGTGGACAAAGAATTATCTCTGGAGGAGACAAAGGAATTAAAGGAGAAGGATGATGGTATGGTAGTTGGGGTGGGAGCCAAGGACCACTAGCAAGAACAAAGAAGCAGAAAGGAAACAGCAGGTAGAAGATGACACTCAGGAAGAGAGGTGAGGAGTGCTCATCACAGAAGCAAGACTCTGTCTGCAACCCACAGAGGAGAAGAGGAAGGGGGAATGAGAACCTAGAGAGAATGTACCAGAAAAAAAAAAAAAACACAAAGAAAATGAAAGCGGGCTTTATGCCAGTAGTGTGTGAACCCCAGAAAAATAAGGAGCAATCCAAGAGGAGGTAAAGAATAGAGCCAGCGATGAGAGGGAGAAGTAGAACACAGGCTGTCAAGGGAGGAGGGCTAAGAGTTCAGAGGAAGCCTTGAGAGATTAAACAGAAACACAGAAAGGTAAGAGAGGCGCAGCTTAAACTAGAAATGGGTAATAGAAATAGCTTTCCAGCACAGAATGGGGAAAAAAATGATAACGAATTCCAAAAAAGTTCTGGGAGCCAAAACTGGTTTCGTTAATTTTGGCACAAACTCATTTGGCAACAGAACTGGACGTGAGCTGACATCAGATTATTTATATCGTTTATTTATCCCACATCCCACTTAGCATGAACATTCATATATTTCACCATAGTAATAAGCTAATTATGAAGTGCCTACCACAGACCCTGCTGATGTGTGTGCGGGGGGTGGGGGTGTATGGTATGTGTACTGCATTATCTTTGCAATTTCCTTAACATTCTGAGTCCAAAACACATATGGCCCAAGGGTTTCAGATCAGGGTTTATGGGCTTGTATTGGAAGACACAGGAGTGGATGTAAAGAAAGAAACTTGTATCTAATAATAAAAGCTGATGAAAATGACCATTTCTTGAGTGTTTAAAACATACCAAAGCCTGGATACATAGTATGTTATTTAATCTCCAACAGTGTATCAGGTCCCATGTTATCTTTCATTTGTAGACACAGTAAGGGAGGCTCAGAGAAGTGACTGGCTGCGTGTTTACACATAACTGGCAAAAATAAGAAATTAGGACATGAACCCTGCTGTGTGACATCAGCATTTGCACACTTAAGCACTAAGCTACACTGCTCCCCTCATTAACTATAAGGAAAGAATGGACTTAAGTGTTTCTTGGGCCATCACTGTAAAAGAGTCATTCCTAGACATGATCTTGCATAATTTTCATAACTCAATAAACTCACATCATTATTCCCCATCAAAGGAGCTAAGCAACTTGTCCAAAGTCACAGTTATCCGATCAGATACAAGATCTATTAACCTGTCCATTCATTGTGAAAATATAAAAGCAAGCTTGTGAGTATCTTGTTCAAAGGAATAAACAGAAGAAAGCCGGGACCTCGCTACCTTTAGAATAAAGATTCTCCAGGATGACAGTCATGGTGCCAGCAGATGGTTGTGGAGCAGGGAGAACTTTGTTGCCCCAAAACCTCCATCAGCAGCCTCCCACCCCATCCCTTGATGTGGACAACTGGCATTTCCGCACACTGTAAAAATGTACTTCTAGTCCAAACTTTCTTCCAGCTCAACTCTTAAATCCATCCTTTACAGAAATTCTGAAATTGGGGCACCTGGGTGTCTCAGTCAGTTAAGCGTCTGACTCTTGGCTCAGGTTATGATTTCAAGGTTGTGAGCCTGAGCCATTTCAGACTCTGTGCTGAGCGTGGAGCATGCTTAAGATTCTCTCTCTCACTCTCCCTCCATCCCTTTCCCCACTCACACTCGCTCCCTTTTTCCCTCTCTCTCCAAAAGAAAGGAAGGAAGGAAGGAAGGAAGGAAGGAAAGAAAGTAAGTCAGTCAGTCCTGAAATTAGATTACAGAAATACAAATGCTAAAAAAGTATGTGATAGCAGTGGGATGAAAATTTCCCAGGAGGGTAAAATAGATAATCAAAACAAACAAGGGGATAAAACAGATGATGGCAAAACAATGAGAATTTAACAAGGAATGGGTATACAAATTCTGTGAAAATTCTATCAACTGTGATAATGGCAGAGAGTCTGTGAACACTCTTCATGGTTTCACAAAACTCTGTAAGGCTTAAATTGACAATAGGGGATACTGAATCCAAAGATCTGGGTCTCTGGGTACCCTCCAGCATGTTGGAGTTTGATTTTGAACAGTTGCTCTAACCTCCGAATCTGACCAAATGCTCTTCATTTCCAGCAACCAAGCAACTCTTAGCTATATCGCATGTTTTTGTGTGTGTGTGTGTCTGTGTGTCTGTGTGTGTACACACAACATACAAAAGGAAACACTGTCAACTTTTATACTTTGTTAATGTTTCCAATCAGGCAAAATGTGGAACATTTTGAACATGATTTTGAGCATGTTTATCTGTCTGAACACTCCAAAACAGTACATTTGCTTCATGTTCTAAATATAGCCTCCACCACTTCCTTCTGGACATGTTTGCCAAGGCAAAATGTTTTGTCTGTAAAGATATGCAAGTTCCAATGTTCTGAATGTTTCTTTTGGTTTCAAAAGTTTGGCAACTGTGTCTTTAGAGAGCCTGACGGGGGTATCAGTCAGGATAAGCTAGTTGAGGCTGTGATAACAAAGATGTCCAACTCTCAGTCACTTAAAACAACAAAAGTTTACTTCTTGCTCAAAGTCCATACCATAATTTGCTAGGGGAGACTCTGCTAACCTTCATTAACTCGGGGCAGGATGATGGAGTAGCCACCATCTTCAACATTGATGACTGCTCTGCCAAGCAGAGGGAAGACCTCTGGAGGGTCTCAGACTAAACACTTCCACCAGAAGTGCCGCAAATCACTTCCACTCATCACTCATGGGTCAGAATGACTTAGCAGATCTTACCCAACCACCAGAGGCCAGGAAGACTATTCCAACCATGTCCCCAACAGTGGGGAGAACCAGAGATCTGTGCTGACCAGCAGTAATGACTGCCACTGAACAAATGTGTCCTGATACCACAGCAACCAAGCCTAGAGCCAGGCAGGTGATCAATGCAAAGGCAGAGTCTGAAAACACAAACAAAGCCAAACCAATCCCAAGCTACAGTGTTCCCAAAGCAGTTTTTCTAACATCACTTTATGTTGAGATATAATTTGTAACTTCCTTTATAGCAAGAAGCAGGGTAGTGTGCGGGAAACGACTGTGGTATATTGTTCTTCACCTTTTTTTTCCTAACAAGGAAAAACCCCACCTAACTCGTTTTTGCAAAAACAGCTTTTAGGTAAGGATTGAAATAGATAGAACTTTCAAAAATTTGCATCTTGATAACACATGTTTTTAAGCTTGCATTTAGAAAAAAAGAAAGCATGATCTAAGAAAGGAGCTTACATCCAATACCTGAAGAATTATGGGAGTGGGTGAGGCAGGAAAAGAGGGAAGAGTCAGGGAAAGGGAGAGCTGAAAGGGGTCCAAAAGCCAGCTTTACCAGGAACTGAATTCTCTCAAGCTACAACATGGAGGGATGCATAGATTTATTTTATATGCCATTCATAAGCCCAAACTCAGAAGTGAAGAAAAAAATCACTTTCTATATTTTGTAGTTATAAATTGACACTAGTTGATTTCCCTCTGACTCCGAGGCCCCATCCACGTGAACTGGCAGGAAGTTTAGCCTCTGTTACATAAGGCTGATACAGAGAATCTAATTTCATGTTGCAGCAAGCATTAAAGAGCTTCTCCCCACACATGAGCCCATCTGCTTCAGCCTCTGATGCCTTCCCTAGAACTGATGCCTTCAGTTCTAGGGGTTTTGTGGTCTTAGGGACCAAGGATCCTTAGCAGGCTAAAGGCACCCAGTCTCCCTGAGGTCTTCTCATCTCCCAAAAGCACTCCAAGAGGGCAGGGCCCAGTGCCCACAGCTCACTGAACTGGAGCTCCCTCTCCCTCCCAGTCTCCAGGAGTCTCTCCTTCCCACCCCATTGCTCCTCCATGTTCCCCTCTCCTCTGGGACACCTAGCAGCAATGGGCTCAGGTCCTACAAAAAATGGGAAGCCCCATTTCCTTGGGACTGCTTCTGTTTATGACTGACAAAAATCCTGAATAATGAGATGGCAGTGTAAGCCACAAGTGTATTAGGGGAAAAATACTTAGGAGGAGGAAATAAAAAGAAAAAGACCCTGACATGAGTATGAAATCAGTGTGACTCGGATGGAGTGAAGGAAGGAGGGAGCAGTGGAAAATAAGACCAAATTAGTGACTTGTGAAAAAAAATACTATTTCTCAATAATGATGATGGCCACTTATGCAGCATTAGATACTCATGTAGATGGGGACAGTTCCAACTCTTCAGAGCACCTCTATAGGGTGGCACTATTATCTCCATTTCACAGATAAGGAAATTGAGAGTCAGAATGGAATGATTAATTGCCCAAGTAACTGGCAAAATCAAGACTCAAACTCAGGCAGATGCCTCCAGAATCTTAAAACCCAACTGCCCGTCAAAGCAAAAGGGTCACAAAAAGGAAGAAGAATTGAGAGAATAAAAAGACAAGCCACATGTTGAGGAAAAATTGGCAAAAGACATATCTGATAAAATACAATTATCTAAAACATACAAAGAACTCCCAAAACCGAACAAGAAGCAAATAGTGATTTAAAAATGGGCTACCTGGGTGGCTCAAAGGGTTAAAGCCTCTGCCTTCCACTCAGGTCATGGTCCCAGGGTCCTGGGATCAAGCCCAGAATCCAGCTCTCTGCTCAGCAGGGAGCCTGCTTCCCTTCCTCTCTCTCTGCCTGCCTCTCTGCCTACTTGTGATCTCTGTCTGTCAAATAAATAGTCTTTTTTAAAAAAAAAAAGGGCTACACACCTGAACAGACACTTCACCAAGGAAAACAGACAGACGGCAAATAAGCACATTAAAAACATGTTCCACGTCATACTGTAAATGAAAATGAAAAATAAATAATGAGATATCACTTCACATCTATTAACACGGCCAAAATCCAAAACAATGACAACACCAAATGTTGGCGAGGATGTGGAGCAACAGGAACTCTCATTCATTGCTGGCAAGAATGCAAAATTGTACAGTCATTTTGGAAGACAGCTTGGCATTTTCTTACAAAACTAAGCACACTCTTATCATACAATCCAGCAATCCTTGGTATTTACTCAAAGGAGTTGAAAACTTATGTCTACACAAAAACCTGCACACAGATGTTTACAGCAGTGTTCTTCATAATTGCCCAAATTTGGAAATAACCAAGATGACCTTTAGTAGGTGAATGGATAAATAACCCGTAGTACATCCAGACAATTGACCATTACCCAGTGCTAAAAAGAAATGAGCAATCAAGCCATGAAAACACATGGAGGACTCTTAAATGCTCTTTTGCTAAATGAAAAAAGCCAGTGTGAAAAGGCAACCTTCTATATGATTCCAACTATATGACATTCTGTAAAAGGCAAAACAACAAAGACAGCAAAAGATAGTAAAAGTGGCTGCCAGAAGTTGGGGTGGAGGAAAGGATGAATGGGTAAAGCACAGAGGGTTTTTAGGGAGGTGAAACTGTTCTGTGAGATACTATAATGGCAACACATGTCATTGCACATTTATCCAAACACACAGAATGTAGAGCACCAAAAGTGAACTCCGATGTAAACTATGGATTTGGAGTGATAATAAGGTGTTGATGTAGGGTCATCAATTATAATAAATGTAGCACTCTGGTACAGAATGTTGATAGTAGAGGAGGATAGGGGATGAGGGGGAGGGGAGGGAATATATGGGGAATCTCTGTATCTTCTGCTCATTATTGCTGTGAGGCTAAAACTGCTCTAAAAAAATCTATTTAAAATATTCATGAAAGGCTAGGGGCTGGAGGGGGGATGGGGAACCTAGGTCCCCAAAGTCAGGAGAAAAAAAGTAAAATACAGAGAGATGGACACAGATTCATTTTTTTTTATTTTTTAAAAGACTTCATTTATTTATTTGACAGATAGAGATCACAAGTAGGCAGAGAAGCAGGCAGAGAAAGAGGGGGAAGCAGGCTCCCCGCTGCACAGAGAACCCTATGCGGGGCTCGGTCCCAGGACCCTGAGATCATGACCCGAGCCGAAGGCAGAGGCCTTAATCCACTGAGCCACCCAGGTGCCCCTATTTTTAATTTTTTTAATTTTATTATGTTATGTCAATCACCACACAGTGCATCATTAGTTTTTGATGTAATGTTCCATGATTCATTGTTTATGTATAACAACCCCTAAAACACTTCTATATAAAGGGCCCGTGAATTTGATTTAGTTATCAAATACTCATTGTATAGCCACACCATATACTGTGATAGACAATGGTCATAAATCAGTACAGAAGAGACAAGGTTCCTACTTACTTGAAGTTACATCCGACTCCCTCCGAGCATATGTCCTATACATATCTCTCAGAAAGAGAATCTAATTAGGCTAATTAATCATAATCCCGTATAGAGACAGGATTCTCACATGAAGCCACCTTGTTGGCTGCTCTTAGCTCAAGTGCCAATCTCCACCCAGTCACCTGGTCATTACACCAAATATGGCGGAGCCTCCAAGAGGAGGCTCCAAAGGGGGCTACGGATGTAGAGACACTTCGGGTCTTAGAGACCCCACTGCAGGAAAACCACCATCTTAAAACTCAGTCTCTGTGACTCTACCTAGATATCGATCTGACAGGAGCTCAAGGAGAAGGATTAAATTTGAGGGGGAAAGACCCAGACAAAGAAACACATAGTTAAACAAAACTGGAAAAACCAACCCCGCAATTAGACTCGAGTCCTTTTACATCCAAGACAAGGCTCTGTTGGTGCCAGTTATTGGAGACGCATTCCGGCTCAATCTCCAGCTTTCAGTACCATCTGCTCCCTTTGTGTGAAAAATTGTGATTTTGTGAAAGTAAAAAATATAAACAGATTTCTAAAAGGTTCCATTAATAAGGGGAAGTAAAACACGAAAGAAAAATCCATCTGATTCCCTGGTTCGGATTTATTCCGTGTCAGTGAAAAACAGTGCTCTTTGATGCCTGTGGAGGGCGATGCTTTGAAATTTCTGCCCTGCCCCCATGCTCTCAGAAAGACCATTTTGCTGGACAGGAGGATTGATTGGGTAGTGTTTCTGGCTAAAAAATCATCACCATCACCATCATCATCATCAACATCAATATCGTCGTTACTCTTTGGCCAGTAGAATGGGGTTTGGTTTTAACCAGGGAAGACCCAAAACAATTCATGTAGCTAACAGTTCCCCGGCAGGACTGTAATTCTTCCTTTCCACCTGCTGCTGCTTGATTATTTTATTATTGTCTGTGATGACATCATTTTTGCTGTGGTTCGTTTGGCACAAACTAACTCCATTCCCTCCACCACGTGTGGCTTCTACCACATCACTGGAAAAACAGCTTGGAGAGCTTGAGTGATGGATGTTCCTGAGTATAAATCACTAAATCTGATTTTTAGCAGCTGTTCCATGGTGCCCCCTTTTCCCCTTTTGGATAGGAATGCAGGGCCTTCTAAGCCTTGAGCATAGAGGAGAAAAATCTAGAGGCCCAGTGCTCCTTTTAGTAAAGTTCTCATGAGCTTCGAGACATGAGAAGTGATACCGGTCTCTATCTCGATGGCTTGAGCCTTGATGGGTAAAGGGAAACTGGTGCTTGTCTTAGAAGCTCTGGGCACAAGGACGACTGCTCTTGGGGGCCTGGTGGCCAAGTTCAATGCAAGGCTGGGCAGAGGGATGTTCTCCCTATTGCAGCAGAGGGACCCAACAGCAGCTCACTGGAGGGACTTTGGCACATGTATGAAAGAGCCCCAGGGGCCCACTGCACCTGGGAGCACTGTGGGGACCTAGAATTGTCATGGAAGGCCCCAGCAAGAGTACAGCACAGAGCTGGGGCCCTCACATGGCTCACAGTGGGTACCTTTCCAGAAAAGACTCAGACAATGGAATCTGAGTGGGACTGCTTCTCATACACATGAGATATCCCTGGGGGACTCCTATGGGGGTCCCGCAGGAGGAAAATCTGCATGCCTGCATCACCTGGGTACTTATCTTTCAGTGACCTTATTTGTGCCAACGAGCTGGTGAGGCCTGAGACATTTGGCTTCCTTAAGGTGACTGGGCTTACTCACCGTGAACAGTCGACATCAGTGAGAAAGAGGAGGGTTGAGGAAATGATGTAGAGAAGAGAAAACATGATCCCCCATGTCACTTGCTGCCCAGCCAGAGCCAGCCCTCCTGAGGTGCTCTGGGTTATCCTAACCCTATATTTAAATTTTAATTCTAACAAAAATTGTCTCCTGTCCAGAAAGGATGTGTGAAAACCCAGCCATAAACATTTGCCAACTCGGTGCTGAAAAGTTATCTGCTCCAAGAATAGATTCTGGCTCAATCTTGGGAAAAGAAGGTGGGAAAATTTTACTCTAAGACCTCACACCAGGCTGACTGGCGAAGCTGATGAAATTCTGAATCACCCAGTCCACTTTTAGCATCTGCCTTGGACTCCTGGGTTTAACAGAGCCGAGCCTGTGGCTCGAGCCACGAAGGGTTGAGCCACCGCTGGACCCCTCCAAATGCTGACACACTGGCAGGTAAAAGGTGTCCCTTCGGGACTGGGCACCGCCTCACTTTTGAGAACCCAGGTGCAATGCACTAAGGTTCAACATTAATGAACACGAGTCTGCAGGATGAGAAAATCAGCCAGATGCCAACTAGTAGGTGGGAAGCATAAGTTCTCACCACCCGAGAAGCATTAAATTAAGGTTGAGAGGCTGAACTTGGAAAGCCAGCCAAAGCACCATCCCAGGAGGCTGAATTGGGAAATCAATTAGGGGGAAGGAGAGGGCGGGAGGCCTGCCATAGCTGAGCTGCAGCGGCAAGAGAGGGTGGTTTGAGTGATGGGGCTATATTGGGTATCCGGTAGCATATGTGTGTCTCCATGTCTGTTTTAACTTCGGGGAGAGAAATTGCTAGAGAGGGAAGAGAGACCTAGACCAAGCAGAAGGAACATAACTGTCCATGAGAGAACTTCAGAGGAATTCGGGAATTGTAAATGGCGGTCTGGCTGGCAAGAAAGGGACCGCTGTGGCTCTGTACAGACGGCCTGAACTCTGAGAACACTTCCCCGGGGTCCAGTCGCCGGACTTTGGGGTCGGATGACATCCAGGGGCATTGCTGGGCGAGCAGAGTGGAAAGGATCATGCTGTTTGGGGATCAGCTTCAGAGTCTTTTCCAGTCTCGGCTTGTAACAGCTGAGTCAGCAAGTCCTAAATAGTAGGAATGAGCTGGAATACAGGAATTCTCCCAGAGGCTAAAAAATCGGAGAGGCTTTATGCTGAAAAGCCAGGATGCTTCAAGACCTTAAGGTGCCCCTTCTGAGCCATCTCAGCCACACCTGACTGGACCGGGAATTAGCATGTAGGGCCAACAGAGCCCTTAATAAGATGCAACAGGGGAGACGAGGGGCAGTTGGGGTGGCCCCTGGGGCTGTTGTACTCTGGTGAGTGCCTCCTCAGTAGAGGCTGCAGATCCCCCCTTCAGGACCGAGGCCCTCCTTCCCCCTGCTGCTGGGAGTTCCGGTAGCTAACTCACTCTGGGAATAGTCAATGGAAGGAACCCACCCCACCCAAGGTTACGCCCTGCCACCCCCATGCCAAGGCACCCCAAAGCCAGTGATGGGTCAGTGTTCAGGTATAAAGCCTTAACTAGAGGGGCCTCTGGGTGGCTCATTTGGTTCAGTGTCCAGCTCTTGATTTCCACTCAGGTCATGATCTCAGAGTCGTGACATGGAGCTGGGCTTCGCACTCAGCGCAAAGTCTGCTTGTCCCTCTCCCTCGGCCCCTCCCTCCCCCCCAAATAAATAAATATTTTTTAAAAAGATTTTATTTATTTGACAGAGAGAAATCACAAGTAGGCAGAGAGGCAGGCAGAGAGAGAGGAGGAAGCAGGCTCCCGGCTAAGCAGAGAGCCCGATGTGGGGCTCGATCCCAAGACCCTGAGATCATGACCTGAGCCAAAGGCTGAGGCTTAACCCATTGAGCCACCCAGGCACCCCTTTTAAAGTAAGCTCTACAGCCAGTGTGGGGCTTGAACTCATGACCCTGAGGTCCAGACCTGCACACCCTACCGACTAACCCAGTGAGGCACGCCCCCTCCATTGTGCCCATTTTTCAGTTACACACAGTTCTATGGTGCTTTAGTTCCCTGAGTTTGTGAAGCAGAACCTTTGGAGGGAGTCACTGTTTCTGAAAGGCCCCAACCTCATGCAGAAGGCGTAAGAGCAGAGGCCCTGAAGACAAACAGAATGAAGTGCAAATGCTCATTCTGCAACTTTCTATCAGCGGGACTTTGGGCAAGGTCTCAGACCTGATGAGCCTCAGTGTCTTCACCTGTACAGTGGAGGTGGGGGGGGTGGGGCAGGACGGCACAGTGACTAGAATCCACCACTGGACAGGCAGATTGGGCTCTGGCGCGAACAGGTTACCTTCCCCTCCCTGAGCCTCCATAAAAGGCTCCCCGCCCCCCCACCTGTGAAAGGGGGACACTACAGTGGTTTCCTCATAACCTCGCACAAAGATCGGATGGCATAATCCTTGTCATGTTCCCCACACTACAATTCTTAATAATCAGAAGCCGCTTTAGGACCAAGCTCTTTCACTCTGGTTAAAATAGCCAGAGTTGAATTAGGAAATTTGTGTGGGTTTTTCAAAGTGTTTCTCCAGTGGGAAGGAATAAAGCCAAGACTTAAATCTCGAGGTAGCAGGAAGGAATCTCAGATAACACACCGCCCTCCACATGTTGAAAAGCTGCCTCGGCACGGATCAAGGTCTGTTCTCCCACCCGTCCTCCTGTTCAGTGGCCGTGGCTGGAGGCCAAGTCCAGGATTTACATGGAAGCTTCCTCCTGAGCCTCCTGGCAGGCGCTCCTCCCGGCCCCAGATTTTGGAGCAATAAATAAGGCTCAGAGGCAATGACCTGGTAGGGGCAGCCGTCTGGCCGAGTCGGGGTGGGGGGGGAGACAGGAGAGGATGCGACAAAGGTCCAAGTCCGAGTCTCTGCTCCCGACGTAACAACCAGCCACACATGACAGGAAGAGACCCCGTGTGTCCCAGCCCTTCACCCTCCCACGCACGCTGCCCAATCTGCCTTTCTCATCTTTCTTTCAGCCTCCCTGGCCCTTTACAGCTTCATACATAAACATGGGAGATCATGTCACTGGCACACCACGTCTGTCACTGTGTGTGATGGCACCTGCCGGCCAGCCAGTCTGTCCTGTATCTATTTTTCCGCATTCTCCATTTCTCCCTCTCCCCACCTGTCGTTCCCTGTCTCTGTCCACCTGTCCCCTAGTCCCCCCTCTTCCCCCTTATCCCTGCTATGTACCCCGTGTGTCTTTCCCTTCTACCTCGGTCTCCTCTTTATTTCTTGGTCTTTCGCTCTGTTTGCCTGTTTCTGTCTCTCTCAGATCAGGGAAGGGGACAGGTATGCGCTGGGGTCTGGAAAATCCCCACACCTCAGGGTCCTACACCACACCCAGGGCCGACTCAGCCACCTGGTTTCTGGGCCGGAGAAGTGCTGAGTCAGGCAAAGGCAACTTGGAGACCTGGCCTTCGGAGTGGCTCAAACCCCATGCCAATCTTGCCCAGAAAGGGCCACCTTCCCTCTGCCTTCGTTGTCAGGGTGGTGGTGCAGGAATTTGACAGGATGCCAATCCCTCTGATGCTCGAATGCCTTGGGTCTACCCCCCGCCCCCAGCCTGGTTTGCAAAGGTGGACACAGAGCCCCACCCTCTTGGGATCTTGCTGGGGCTTCACAGCTGGCTTTGGCCCATGACCTGAGCTTCCATTTATCCTCTTACTGGAAGCAGAGGAAGAGAGAGCATGATTGACACACAGACCCAGGAGTCAGGGGTCTAGAATTCTCTCACCAGTCTGCTGCATGACCTGATGCAAGCCTGCTGACTTCTCTCAAATGAGGCCCAGTTCCACCCACAGCTGACAATTTCTAGGAAGCCTCTGTAGATCCATGTGCGCTGTTAAAATACTGAGATGAGTACCCGACGGCCTGCAGTTACTCTCCTGAGCTCCCAAGACCACCCCTCCCCATCATTCTGGCTCTTCCTCCTTCTAATCCCTCTGAATTAGAAACTAAACCATTCATATGTGACACAGCTGGGGACCTCCCCAGCTTTTCCTTCTGATCCCATGCAGCCTGTTCTTTCCAGGTTGTTAAAAAAAATAATAACAGGGGTGCCTGGGTTGCTCCATCGGTGGACCATCCCACTCTTGATTTCAGCTCAGGCTATGATCTCAGGGTCCTGGGATCCAGCCCCATGTGGGGCCCTGATGTCAGTGAGAAGTCTGCTTAAGGATTTTTCCTTCATCTCCCTTTGTGTCTCCCCCAGCTCTCTCTCTCTCAAATAAATAAATAAATCTTTAAACTAGTAATAATAATCTGCTGGTTAAGTCACAGAGTCTAGGTACGATAGTTTGCTGTAGCAGCCAGAGCTGCCTAAGACGGAGGGTGTCTAACTCCGAACCAAAGGGCTTTGAGTCGAAAGGACGCGTATCACATCTATGTTCACGCACTTGACTGCTTCAAGGCTCTCTTGCCCTGTTGTGGGAGTCGGGAGCCGCCATGAACTTGACTCTCGCTGACAATGTCGCAGGAGCAAGAATTAAACCTTTGTTGTTCTGAATAACTGAAATCGATGGTTGTTTGTTCCAGGAGCATGGCTCAGGCGGAAAAAATCAGCATTTAATGGTGACAACAACATATAAATATCTCATTTCTTGCATGATAGGCAGTTTGGTTGTTCAGGGGTTTTCCTTTTTGTTTTTGTCGTGGCGGTAGTGTTTGGTGTTCCTCTTTAGGTGAGGTTACCTTTATTCAGTTTTTCCATTCTTACTGTGTAACAGACCCTGTGGTTTCGGTACGTGATCTCAGTGAATCCTCCGTGGGAAATCCATCCATCCATCTCCATCCATCCATCCTTCCTTCTTCCTTTTCCCTCTTCTTCCTTCTCCCTCCCTCCCTTCCTTCCCTCCTCCCTTCCGTAAGCATGCATTGAGTACCAACCAGGAGCCAGGCGCAGAGAACACAGTAGTGAAGGAAAGAAACGTAGTTGGTTCTTACCTTACGGAGCTTAACTGAGTGCAGGGTAGGACGATGCAGCAGATATAATCACATAATCTAACAATTTTTTTTAAGTGCCCACAAAAACTGCAATTGGGCCCACGAGAAAAGGAATAGCATTCTCTGTGTATCACAAGGGGCTCTAACCCAGACTCAGGGTGGGAGGGCTGTGCTGGAGAAAGCTTCCCCAAGACTTCTTCTGAAGTCTGAAGAATGATGTAAGAAAGGCAGAGGCTAATAGTGTTACTGCTCCATTTTACTGTTGAGAAAACGCATTTGCCTACAGTGACAGTTTGTAAATGGCACAACGAATACTAAACCAGGCTCTAACTCCAAAGCCAATTCCCTTAACCACTGCACTCTAGATGTATCTTTGCATCCAGGATAAGAGGAGTAGTTCAGTATTTAAGAGAATTATTCAGAGTTTCAACGACTGTCCTTGTCAGAGGATCCTTTAGTCTCAGTATTTTCAGTAAAACTGGAATTTTGTTAGGTTCTCAGTGTTTCCCAAATCACCTGGCTACATGAGTCTGTAGACATACTTTAAATATTGGGGTAAATATATTTGGGGTGGAGTCAAATACACCATTTACCAAGTCACTTAGAAAATAAATAAAGGGTAAAGAATTCAAGGTAGCATCAGCTAAACCAGCAATAAAAACAGCAATTAGAATCAATTTTTGAGCCACAATCAACCCCCCCACACAAACAGTGCTTCAAAACAGATAAGTTAATTCCCAGCTCTTTGCAATTTATATTGTCTGTTCTCCAAAGGAGTTTTACAACACAGCCTATCAGTGTGGGTAATTATAATGTGCTTATAAAGCATTTTGTACGTTAAAAAACAAATGCTGTTGGAAGAACAGGGCAGTTGTTAGCAAAAATAAGAAGGCGGAAGTTGTAGGGTAGAAGAAAAGAAAGAAACTGGACCACTCACCCCCAACACACATCCCACCCCAGCCCCAGCCTTTCTGGATGCTGACTGAGCTAATATGCACTCTCATTTAAAAAAGAAAATGAGGGGGGCGCCCGGGGGGCTCAGTGGGTTAAAGCCTCTGCTTTCGGCTCAGGTCATGATCCCAGGGTCCTGGGATTGAGCCCCACATCGGGCTCTCTGCTCAGCGGGGAGCCTGCTTTCCCCTCCCTCTCTGCCTGCCTCTCTGCCTACTTGTGATCTCTGTCAAATAAATAAATAAAGTCTTTTAAAAATAAAAATAAAAAACAGGAGGAAGAAGGAAAAGAAGAAAACACCCTACAAAATCAAAAACCTTAGGGCACAGCTGTTTACCAGCTGGGGGAGATCTTTGGTTACAAGCAACAGAAACTGACATAAGCCGACAAGGAATTTTCTAGAAGGAATAGTCCTAGGAGAAGAAATCATTCATCTCTCTCTCCTAAGTGCCCTCCCCCATGCATGGAATCTTGTGACTGTATCCTTCTGTTCAGAATTCCATATCCTAGGTCACATGCCTGCTCCTTGTCCGTTCCAGAATGTTGAGAGGGAGCATCTCTAGCAGGGGTTTCCAAAGGAATAGGGACCCTTTCAGTTTGTCAAGGAGGAGGGCAGGGCTTGTGGGTTACTGCCCCAAAATGATGCATCAACTTGGAGACAAGATAGCTCCTGAGAAACAGAGAAACCAGGAAGAAGGGAAGAAGGAAAGAAGGGAAGAAAGGAAGGAAGGAAGAAAGGAAGGAAGGAAGGAAGGAAGGAAGGAAAGAAAGAAGGAAGGAAAGTATGGAAGGAAATGCCCATTTCCAGTGGCTACTACTTTTACAGGTTAGGGCTTAAGGCAGTTCAGCAACCTACCAGCAGACCCAGGATTCAACCCAATGTCCACCTGGTTCCAAACACAGGACATGTCTCACCCATCCACACTGACATTCACACAATGTGTTCCCCAGTGGCTACTGACCTCAATATCTCTCTCTCCAAAAATCAAGTATAAATACAGGACAACTGTTTTATCGACTAAGAAGCCAATGTAAAGATGACATGAGGAGGATATGGGTAGTAGCTTTCCCAGGGCTGCGTCTAGATAATCCTAAAACCTAAAACCTGGCGAGACAGAGCTAAGCCCATTGGTCAAGGAAGCCCCCATCCCAGTCATCCCAGGCTAAACTAATCATTGTGCCTTCTTCCCTTTCCCACCAGCCCATGTCATGAATCCCAGCATGTCCCTCTCTGCTATGCAGCATGACCTCTGAGACACCCAGAGCACAGAAGTATCTCACAGGGGCAAGAGGAAGCAGGAGTTTCATGCTCCAAAGTGGGGAGTGGGAGGGGCGCCTGGGTGGCTCAGTGGGTTAAAGCCTCTGCCTTCAGCTCGGGTCATGATCTCAGGGTCCTGAAATTGAGCCCCGCATTGGGCTCTCTGCTCAGCAGGGAGCCTGCTTCCTCCTCTCTCTCTGTCTGCTGCTCTGCCTACTTGTGATCTCTGTCAAATAAATAAATATTTTTTTTAAAAAGTGGGGAGTGGGAATTGGACCCTGCCTTTCAAGAAGGCAATCGGCAGCCCTCTATCAAGAATGTGAGATGTTCAACCTCTTTCACCCCACCATTCCAATTCCAGGGATCTACTCTAAGAACACAATGAATTACATCAATGCTCAGAACCACGTTGTTTATGAAACTAAAAATTAAAAACGCCCTAAGCACTTACAATGGTTAGTACTCTAGCTAACTCTTACGGATGCTTTATTCTGGATATTGTGCTGGTTCCCGTTTTCGGTGACTCGGGGAATGAAATTCACAGACCCCCAGGCACAGGGAACATAAGTGACCAGGAGCCCGAGCACTGTCACTGGCAAGCTATCGCTGTGTTTGTGTGGAGGCCACCCGTCCCAAGGGCTGCTTTCAAATCAACGTCTGGGAGCAGCAGGCTACCAGGACAGACCCATCCTAGGACACATGAGACTTCTCTGGGAGCCAACCGTGGCTCAAGAACTCCCTGGTGGGGGCGCCTGGGTGGCTCAGTGGGTTAAAGCCTCTGCCTTCGGCTCAGGTCATGATCCCAGGGTCCTGGGATCGAGCCTCAAATCAGGCTCTCTGCTCAGCGGGGAGCCTGTTTCCTCCTCTCCCTGCCTGCCTCTCTGCCTCCTTGTGATCTCTGTCTGTCAAATAAATAAATAAAACCTTAAAAAAAAAAAAAAAAAAAACCTCCCTGGTGGCCTTGAGAAGCGTCCTTGGACTATGTGACAGTCTAGGACACTTCCACCCAACATTCTGTCCCACTCGCCTTCTCTTGGGATCACACTTGCACTGTGGCCTGAAGGCTCTGGCATCTCTGGCTCCTTCACCTTTTCCTTCCACATGCAAGTCTGCTGATAAAACCTTTGATCCTGTCTAGGTGCCTGCTCCTCATTGGACTGGAACGAACACAGGAGAGGCCAGAAGTGGCGTGAGCAGACAGACAGGGAGCTGGGGATCTGACGGGCCAGCAATGCTTACGAAGCCAGCAGAGTTGGCTGGTTACTACTGAGTTGTACTGACTCCAGCAGAAGAATCCTGAAGGCTGGCAGTGAAGCGTTAATGGCAAAGTGTGAGACCCAGGTGGCTTCTGCTCTTCGGTAAGACAAAGGGAATTCGTCTTCTATAAGGAAGGAGCGGATGCCGCTTAGGGGCATTCTCATGACCTGTTACAGAGTTGCAGAGCCCCAGAGATGTTGGGATCCTCAGCCGAGCTAGGTCTGTTATGTGCAGGTTTGGGACCTGGTCGGGAAAAGCTGGGAGCCCGAAACACCGGATAGAGACATCTGGGTGGATGCCCATGAGATTCCAGGGGAGATGGATTCTGCAAGCACCCTTGGGCTCTCTGGGTTTGCAGAAGTGGCCACCCTCCCCTAGTAAGAGCCCCACTGTGCTCGGAGATGCTGCAGAAGCTTCTCCCCGGCAAGGCAATAGTATTCCCGCTCAGGAGCTGCTCCAAGCTCGTGTCCTGGATGCCAGGCCCATAATAACCAGGGCTAACTCCCAGGATAAGCTGGCTGGGGATATGCTGGGCTTGATAGAGGAGGAAAGAGACTGTATATGTAAAGAATTGTAAGAATTAGCCAGAACACACAGCCATGTTGCTTGCCCTAGGCTGCCCCCAGCCAGGGCCTGAGTTGGTCAGGGTTGCTGAAACAGGCTTATTTCCTGGGAGACCTTGGATTCCTCTGATCAGTAAGGACATAGAGAGGAGTAGTGATAGATACAGAGATAGAGAAACAGATATAAGGTGAGTTCAGTTTCCTATAAAATACAATCCACACCTATATGCACACAGGAAAATTAGTTCCTATCCACCGAGGCATTTTCAAGAATGTTTGTTCCTTCTTCCCTTTTTTTTTTTTTTTTTCAAGTAGGCTCCATGTCCAGCATGGAGCCCGACCCAGGACTTGAACTCATGACCCTGAAATCAAGACTTGAGCTGAGATCAAGAGTCAGACGCTTAACCGACTGAGCCCCCCAGGAGCCCCAGGAATATTTGTTCTTTGCTCATGATAGCTAAAAGCTGGAAACAACTCAAAGGTTCATCGGTGCATAACTAAGTTATGGTATAGGATATAGTAGAATAGGGGCACCTGAGTGGCTCAGTCGTTGGGCGTCTGCCTTCAGCTCAGGTCATGATCCCAGGGTCCTGGGATCGAGCCCCATAGGGCTCCCTGCTCTACTGGAAGCCTGCTTCTCCCTCTCCCCCTGCTTCTGTTCCTCCTCTTACTCTCTCTCTCTGTCAAATAAATATATAAAATCTTTAAAAAAAAAAAAAGGATATGGTAGAATATAAGACAGCAATAACAAAGAATATAGCTAGCTATACACGGTAACAAAATAGATGGATCTCACAAATACAATATTGAATAGAAGAAGCCAGACCCTTAGAAATATCCCATAGAGTCCATTTATAGTAAGTTCAAAATCACGGCATCTATTATGAGACGAACAAAATAATGGTATCCTGGGACTTGGGGGATGGTGGGGAGGTGAGCATTACCTGGAAAAGGGCACAGGCGGGCGGAGGGCTTCTGGGAATTTGGCTTATCTTGATCTAGGTGGTGGCTACATGGGTAGCTACATAAAAATTCACTATAGGCTGGATGCTTACATGCTTACAATTTATGTACTTTATCATAGAGTTGTTATGCTTCAATAAAAAGTTTAAAATGCAAAAAAGAAAAAAGAAGAAGAAAAGAAAAAGGAGAGAAAGCAAACACACCACCATGTTCACACACTGGCTCTTTGGTGAAGGGAATTAGGGAGAATTTAAAATTCCTTCATTATAGGTTTCTGCATTTTCTAAATTTGCCCCCCAAAAGTGTGTTTGTCAGAAAGCAAAAATGATGAAGCTATTCTTTTTTAAAAAAATATTTATTGAGGGGTGCCTGGGTGGCTCAGTGGATTAAGCCTCTGCCTCCAGCCCAGTTCATGATCTCAGGGTCCTGGGTTCGAGCCCCACATAGGGCTCTCTGCTAAGTAGGGAACCTGCTTCCCCCTCTCTCTGTCTGACTCTCTGCCTACTTTTGATTTCTCTCTCTGTTGAATAAATAAATAAAATCTTTAAAAAAAAAGATTTATTGATTTATTTTAGAGAGAGAGCAAGCGGTGGGTTGGCTGGGGGCGGGGGGCAGGGGGAGCAGAGGGAGAGGGAAAGAGAGAATCTTGAACATAGTGAACCTGGAGCCTACAGCAGAGCTCAATCTCACGACCCTGAGATCATGACCTGAGCCGAAATCAGGAGTCAGATGCTTAACCTCCCCCCCCCCAGGCACCCCTAAAAGTTATTGTTAAAAAGGCAAATAGATCATGTGTTCAGGGGCTCACTTGGCACTGTGAGCCACCATGCACTTAGCATGCAAAACTGGTTTCCTGAGCTGTCTGAGCCACAGAAATGTTACTCTTTGTCCTGGTTTTTCCCAATTCTTCACAATCCTAAAGCAAAAACAGCACGGACAGTATAGTTGAGTGACTCTCCCGACGGTGTTGTTCTCTAGAAATTAGAACTTGAGTCTGTAATTTGGAAGCCCAAAGCCATGGTGCTTTACGTACTTAGGCCCACTGTATACTGTTCCTTGGAAAGTATCAACAACACCTCTAATCAAAGCACAATTATGGACCTGTAAATGCAAAGCCATTATTATGTCTCTGGGCAAATACCTCAATTCCACTTGCATTTTAATAGTTGTTTTCTGATACCCAAGTTGGTAATGCTTTCATTGCCCCTTAATGACTATTCTTAGCAAACAAATTTTGTGCCTTACAATTAGTGATTTTCTTCCTAATTATGGCTTTTTTCCATTTTCACATGAGATGACAAAAAATTCATGTTTTGCCCAAGAACTAGCTTATTAGTTAATGAAAATTTGTCTAATAGCAGCCCTTTAGATACCCTGTCAAAATCAAAAGCGGCATTCAAAGGAGAGAGAGGTTGCTTTCATATTAACATTCAAAATTAATTTCTGGGTAGGGGCTGAGAGTGTGATGTAGGAGGCATAATTTCTTCCAAAAAGATTAAAAGAGATATTCTTTCTGGAGTCTATAGAATTTAAAATTATTAAATATTTCTCCCCCTCTCTCTCTCTGTTTCTCCCTCCCCCCCAAATCCTTCCCTCTTTCTCTCTCTCTCCCTGTCCACCCACCCCCACAATCCCTCCCACTCTCTTGGTCATTCCCCCCCTTCATTTGTACTTTTTCCTTTGCCTGTGATATACACCCAACCCCTGGATGGGCAAGAATTAATCTCTGGAGTTAGGGTCTGATCATTTCAATATTGCTACATAATCAATTAATTCTCCATCTAGGGTTACATTATCCAATGTCACTCCCCCCTCCCCATCTATCTCTCCCAACCCTTGATGCCGTCCATATGCAACAATGCTTCTGCGAGCAAGGACACACTGACCTAGGACAAATCTCCCACCTGTTCTTTGGTTTTTTGAACCATAAATATGGCATGCTGAGAATGGAAACAGAAATCTAATATTGTCCCCCAAACAAGCATCCCTATTCTCCCCAGCAGACGCAGTCTGGTTCACTTGGCTGGGTTTGTTAATAATATAGAGGGGAAGCGAACTTTATCAAAAAGTAGTGACTCATTTTTCTCATCCAGTAAAATCCATAAAAGATTTAGGCACGACCCAAACAATTTACATCTTAAATATTCATGCCCTCATCCCAGCCCTGAAGTGACATTTAAATTGTGTCTGGGGAATTTGTTGTGAGCTGACTGCCATGGCCCTCTTCGGAGGGCTTCAGAGACCAGGAGAGAGAGAGAGAGAGAGAGGAATATTGAGAACTGTTTTCCATTTCAGAGATTTACCAGGGAGCAAATGAAATTCGCGCCTGCTCTCAGACGCCCCTCTGGAAAGGAAACAATGTCCGAATCAAGTAAATAAGGGCCTCAGCACTGGCAAAGGCTGTGGTGGATGAAATTAATGTTCAAATGATCCTGAAGTTTCTCGCATAGGGTCTTTTAAAGCAGGGATTTTCAACCTCAGAACTACTGACATTCGGGGCTGGATAATTTTTACTGTGGGGGCTGTTTGGCTTCTCAAGGCTGCTTAGCAGCATCCCTGGCATCTACCCCCTCGATGTTAGGAGCATCCCCCAAGACGTGACAAGCCAAAATGTCTGCAGACATTGCCCAACGTTCTGGTTGGGAGGTGGGAAGGGAGAAGGGAGGAAGGAAGACAGAAATCTCCCTTGGCTGAGAACCACTATCTTAAAGACAAAGAAGTCTTCTGTCCCTGCTGTATCCTAAACTCAATGAGTTAACTTGTTTCTTTCCAATTTGTTTTCCTTCCAGCATTTCAAAAAATTAAGACATAACTGACATATAATATTCTATAGGTTTAAGGCATACACCACGTTCATCTGATACATTGAGATAATGTAACAGCATCTCACAGAGTTATTTCTTTTTTATGGTGAGAGCAATTAAGAGCTAGTCTCTTAGCAACTTGGAAGTCTGTAATCCAGTATCGTCGACTCTAATCGCTAGGCGATGCGATCGATTTCCGGGACCTATGTATCCACTCACTAGTTGCAAGTTTGTACCTTTAAATATCTCCCCAATCCCCATACTCTCCAGCTCCTGGAAACCACCATTCTACTCTCTGTTCTTCTGAGTTGGGCTTTTCTGGATTCCACACACACAGAAGATCATACGGTACTTGTCTTTCTCTGTCTGACTTACCTCACTTAGCATAATGCCCTCAAGGGCCATCCATGTGGTCCCAAATGTCAAGATCTCCTTCTTTCTCATGACTGAATAATATTCCATCGTATCTATGTGCATTCGAGACTTTCTACTGAAGTATAACAGGCATGAAGAAAAGTGCATGAATCCTAAGAGTTCTGCTCAATAAACTGCCGTAAAGGGAACGCACTTGTGCTACCAGAACCCTCCTGATACCTAGGTGTCAGCGGATGGAAGGAGGGATAAAGAAAATGTAGTATTATATATACAGTGGAATATTAGTCAGCCTTCAAAAATAAGGAAATCCTGCTGTTTGCAACAACACGGAAGTAGCTGGACAAATACCAAAGACACATACCGCAGAGTATCGCCTCTATATGGAACCTTAAAAAAAAAAAAAAGTCAGACTCATAGCAACAGAGAGTAGAAAAGTGGTTGCCAGGAGCTGGGAAATGGGAGAAATAGGAAAAGGTAGATAAAAATGTAGAAAATTGCAGCTATAAGAGGAATAAGGTCTGAGGATCTAATGGAAAACACAGTGGTTATAGTTGCGAACAAGGCAGCCCATAACTGTATTTGCCGAGAGAGTAGAACTTGAACGCTCTCCACAGCACCAAAAGCTAGCCTGTGAGATGATGTCTGTGTTCCCCAATGTGATGGGAGACTCCCTCCACGGTGTATACAGATATCAAATCATCCCCATGGACACTTGAAATATTTTACAGTTTACGGGCGCCTGGGTGGCTCAGTGGGTTAAAGCCTCTGCCTTCGGCTCAGGTCCTGATCCCAGGGTCCTGGGATCGAGCCCCACGTCGGGATCGAGCCCCACGTCGGGCTCTCTGCTCCTCAGAGAGCCTGCTTCCTCCTCTCTCTCTCTCTGTCTGCCTCTCTGCCTACTCGTGATCTGTGCCTGTCAAATAAATAAAATCTTAAAGAAAAGGAAATATTTTACAGTTTTATTTGTCAATTACACTTCTGTAAAAAAATTTAGAAATCAAAGTGTAACCTCCTCCACTCCCTCTCGCTTTCCTTATCTCCCTCCCTTGCTTAATTATCTCCCTTGAACTTATCACCTCCCAAATTGCTTTTCTTTTTCACTTTGCTTAATGTCTAAATCTCCCCACTAGAATACAAACGAGTGAAGCAGGCAGCGCTGGGACCCCAAGCCCAGCGCTCTTTCCAATGTACCAGCTTAAATGCCAATTCCTGATTCCCGCCCCCGCCCCGGGGGTGGGGAGGGTAGGGGAAGAGCCTCTGTGCCTTTGGTTTACTGCTCTCTCCCCCACACCCAGCATATGGCCTCGAATAGAATAGGTGTTCAATAAACCTATGTGAATATGTCTGTTCCTGCTTGATGTCTGTCCCTGCTTGCCCCCGCCTCCTCCCACAGCAGAAATTCTGCAAAGAAACGCAAAATTTTCTCTTCCAGGTTCGGGGTCCTCCAAGCAGCCCAGAGAAAGAGCCCTTTTGTCCCAGCAGGCTCAACAAGTACTGAGAAGACCATCTTCCCCACCACATTGAGGCAGGCTTTCAACTGTACACACACAAGCCAGGAGTGGCATCTAACAAGGCAGCTGAGGCCAAGTGGCCTTCACCGAGTGAGACAAAAACCAGTAGGAAAGTCAGTGGGGTTCAACCTCAATGTCACAATTGGTTACCACAAAGTGTGAGTCTGTTTCTCCAAAACGAAGAGAGTCTGAAAAACGAGCAGACCTGTGGACTAAGAAGTATTATCCCAACAGGGCCAAGTCCCATTCAGCAATGAGCTCTCCCTGCTTTTGAACCACCTGTTGAACCAGACAAAAGACCAAAGCCTATAGACCACACGGGGCGTACCTTGCACTTGGGCTTTCTAAGTTGAAAGTCGTGGGTTGTATTTTTTTTTTCCCAGCCAACCACAAAAGTGTCTTTCATGAGCAGCATGGTGCCTACCTCACCACCCGGCTGTCGAAGGCTTTAGACATCAATGTCCCCAAGGTTCATGGAGGGTGAGTTTAGTCTAACACAAAAGGACATCTTTACCCTGATGAGAAAAGAGACTCTGGTATCCCCTGACCTACTCTAATTGGAGTCTCTACGGACCCCCCTTTACTCTCTGCCCTGTGGAATCAGGACACAGCATGTAAAACGATGTGCAAGAACCAGAGTGGGAGTCCCAGCCCTGGCCTTTTTACTTCATCATCAGATCTTTGCAAGTCAACTAACCTCTCGGGACCTCAGTTTCACTGAGCACTTATTACTGTGGTAAGACGAGAGAGACATGGTTACCAGCTGAAGGCAGAGGCAGAATTCAAACCCAGCTCCTGAGGCCCTGAAGCCTGTGATCGTAACCCCTACGTTCCATTGCTTCCTGTGTTCATCTCAACAAGCCAGTTCTCCCTTCCCCTCTGAAATAGGAGTTTCTCTTCTCCCAGATGACAGACCTTTTTTTTCTCCCCAGTTATATGGACGGTTTTGACAAAACAACACATTTTCTTCTTTGGTATCATCTGAAATAATCACAGTCACTACTGTGTATTGTGCTTCTGATAAAAAAAAAAAAAAGGCGAGTGTAAACATTACGTCTTTCCAAGACTCAATTTACACAAATTACATATTAGATGAAGCGGGCCCAAAAAGGCATTGTGTCTGGCGGAGATGAAGACCATGTAAGCATCACAAAACAGCCCAAGCACATCTCGGAAAGCTTTAGAAATGGGATGTAGCAGCAAGAGGGTGGGGAGTGTAGATCGTGGAACATTCTCTCCCTTCTACAATGTCATTCTTTGCTGGCTTAATTAGAATCAGATAGTGTGCAATATAATCATCACCTGATAACATAATTCCGTCAAACATGGAAGAGTAATATTCAAGTGACTGAAGCATGAACATAATTCACCTCAAGCAAGGGAGAGAAATTGGATTAGCAAAATGCCGCCAGATTCACTAATTAATTTGCTATATTATGCATGACAGGAAACAGCATAGAACAGGAGAAAAAAAAAGCCTGATTTTTCTGAGTTTGGGAGGTAGCGATGGACGTGTTTCCCCATAATTTATTTCTGCAATGGGTCCATTATTTGATCAAGGATTGGTGAGAAGGGGATTCCACAGGGTGGAATGAGAACAAGCAATAAGCTGGTGGAAACGGTTTTCTTATCCACTTAGCAGATGTCAGAATCATTCTGCTTTTCCACTGGCCGTCTTCATTTAAAGAGCTCCCTTCTCCACCAGAGCACTCATCTGTACCCTGTTTCTCTACAAACCCAACAAATGGGTAAATTAGCCGGTGCGTCCCTTGGCCAATTCTGTATCCGCACAATTCAATATTAGTATGAGTTGATAGTCTTCAACCCTATTGTGTTTGTCTCTTATAAATGACTGGAGTTCTACCAAAGGTGTACAAAGTAATATCAAATTCTTATTGTCTTACCTTGAAGGGACAGACTCTCACAAAACTGAAAATCTCATTACGTTCTTCAGTCTGTATGTGGATAACGATTTGGATTGAGATCCAATAGGGAATGTCTTCACATTATTTCTTTATAACCTTTTCACGTGGTGATTAAGATTTTTGCACTCTGGATTCAAACAAACCTGGGCTCAGATCTTCCCTCTTCCACTGCATAATCTTGGTCAGGTCACCTATAGGTCTCTCTGAGCTTCAATTTTCTCATCTGTACACCGGTGGTGTGATAATTGTATTCACCACATGAATGAGATAATACTCATCAGGGGTCTTGTTGAATAACCAGTCACTGTCTCATTCTGCCATATTGCTGTTTCTGTTGCTTGAGACCCGGATGAAAGTGTGATGAGCTGGGTATGGCTGTAAACTCCACTGGCCCTATTACTCTCTGGAAACAGAATGGGCCCTTCCCCCTTTGCTCACCACAGCTCACCAGAGACCCCTTTGAAAATTTACAGATTTCCACCTAATGAAAAGAAAGCAGAACACCAAGAATAACTCTCAACTAGTCAGAGGCTGTATTCAACCACATCGGTAATGACATTATATGTAAACAGTTTACACTTGATCTTAGCCAAAAGGCCGAGAAGTGATAAATGTAAACAGTTTAAATAAACACTTGAAGAGACAGAGATTTGCAGATTGGATTTTAAAATGGAAGGCCCAAATATATGCTGCCTACAAGGAACATATAAAGGCATAGACAAGTTAAAAGTTAAAGAATGAAAAACTATATACTAGGCCAGCACTGTTCAAAACTACATATTGATTATGTGTGTGTACTTAACAGAAGAGCTTCAAAACACATGAGGCAAAAACTGATGGAACTGAAAGGAGAATTAGACAAATCCACAAGTCCTTTTGGAAACCACAATTTCTCAGTAATTGATAGAACACATAGATAATCAGTAAGAATATACAAAACTATCAATCAAGTTAATCTAGTTGACATAGGATGTTCCATTCCACAAGAACAGAATACACATTCTTTTCATATTCACATGGACCATTCAGCATGATATTCTGGACTATAAAACAAACTTAATCGAATTGAAATGATACAAATATGTTGTGAGCATGACAGTATTAAATAGAAATCAATAATGTAAGGGCATCAGAAATTTTTCTAAATACCTGGAAATCAAACAACACTCTTAAATAACCTATAAATCAAAAAGGAAGGTATACTTAAAAATTAGGAATTACTTTGGGGGCGCCTGGGTGGCTCAGTGGGTTAAAGCCTCTGCCTTCCGCTCAGGTCGTTATCCCAGGGTCCTGGGATTGAGCCCTGCATCGGGCTCTCTGCTCGGCAGGGAGCCTGCTTCTTCCTCTCTCTCTGCCTGCCTCTGCCTACTTGTGATTTCTGTCTGTCAAATAAATAAATAAAATCTTTTTAAAAAATTAGGAATTACTTTGAATTTAATAAAAATAAAAGCCGACTGGGGCACCTGTGTGTCTCAGTGGGTTAAGCCTCTGCCTTCGGCTCAGGTCATGATCTCAGGGTCCTGGGATTGAGTCCCGCATTGGGCTCTCTGCTCAGCAGGGAGCCTGCTTCCCCCTCTCTCTCTGCCTGCCTCTCTGCCTACTTGTGATCTCTCTCTCTCTCTGTGTCAAATAAATTTTTAAAAATCTTAAAAAAAATAAATAAGTAAAATAAAATCTGACATATCAAAATTTGTGGGGGATAGATAAAACAGTGTTTAGAGGGAAACATACATCATCAAGTGCTTATGTCAGAACATAAGAAGAGTCCTGAATCATGGTCTAAGTTTGTACCTTAAGAAACTAGAAAAAAAGAAAAAAATTAGATCTAAGGGAATCAGAAGGAAGGCATTACTAAAGATAAATTCAGATCAATAAAATTAAAAACAGAAGTGCAAGAGGGAAAAAAAATCAATAAAACCCAAACTTGATTCTTTAAAAAGATCAATAAATCTAATAAACCCTTAGCCAGACTGATCAAGGTTAAAAAATGGGAGAAAGAAGACATAACTTATTGATATCAGGACTTAAAGAGATGACAGCACTACAAATACTGCAGATGTTAAGGTGATAATAAGTGAATATTATAAACAACTTAATGCCAAAATATTCAACCACTTAGATGAATCAGACAAATTCCTTGAACAACACAAGCTCCAAAGCTCACACAAAAAGAAACAGAAGATCAATGTACAAAAATCAATCGTGTTCTATATCCCAGCAATGAAAAATCTGAAAGTGAAATGAAGACAATTCTATTCACAATAGCATCAGAAAGAATAATAGACCTAAGAATAAGTTTAAGAAAAGGAGTAGAGTACTTGCACATTGAGGACTACAATACATTGCTGACAAAATTTAAAAGTATCTAAATGAATGGATAGAAATCCCGTGTTCCTGGATTAGAAGACCCAATATTATGATGGTAATTTTCTCCAAATTGGTCTATAGATTCAACACCATCCCTATCAAATCCCAGGAGACTTACTTTTTTTTTTTTCCCAGAAAACTGATACTAGAATGTATATGAAAAGGCAAAAAACCCAGCCAAAACAACTTTAGAAAAAAAGAACAAAGATGGAAGACTTGAACCTCCCAATTCCAACACTTAGGAGCATTTATGATAGCACCAGGAGATATGAAACACTTGGGGACAAGACGTGCAAGCATGTATGCTGAAAATTATAAACACTGATGAAAGAAATCAACCTGAGTAAATGGAAACATATACCCTGTTCATGGACTGAAAGACTCAGTGTTGTTAAGTTGCTAATTCACTGCAATTCCAATCAAACTCCTAGTAGGTTGTTTGTTTGTTTTCATTTTTTTTAATCAACAACATAGTTCTAAAATGTACATAGAAAGGGGCACCTGAGTGGCTCAGTTGGTTAAGCATCAGACTTGATTTCAGCTCTGGTCATGATCTCAGAACTAAGAGATCGAGCTGTGCTCTAGGCTCCGCGCTGGGCATGGAGCCTGCTTGAGATTCTCCCTCTGCACGTCCCCACCACCCCCCTCTAACTCCCTTTCAAATAAATAAACAAATACACAAACAAACAAATAAAATATATATAGAACGACATAAGAACTAGAAGAGCAAAAGCAATTTTTTAAAGATTTTATTTATTTGACAGAGAGAGACACAGCAAGAGAGGGAACACAAGCAGGGGGAGTGGGAGAGGGAGAAGCAGGCTTCCCAAAGAGCAGGGAGCCCGATGCAGGGCTCCATCCCAGGAACCCAGGATCATGACCTGAGCTGAAGGCAGACCCTTAACTGACTGAGCCACCCAGAAGCCCCATAAAAGCAATTTTTAAAAAGATAAACAAAGTTGAAGAACTCAAACTACCTGATTTCAAGACTTACTATTAAAGCCACAGTAATTAAGACTGTGTGGTATTGGTGAAGAGATAAACACGGAGATAAACAGAATGGAATAGGGAATCCAGAAATAGACCCACACAAATAAGGTCAACTCCTTTTTCACAAAGGTGCAAAAGCAATTCAATGGTACTGGCACCACATGTAAAATAATGAATCTTATTCCATACATTATATCATCTGCAATAATTAGCTCAAAAGGGATAATAGACCCAAATATAAAACCTAAAATTATAAACTCCTAGAAGAAAAATCTCTGTAATGTTGGGTTAAGCGAAGATATTTTGCATATGATACACCAAAGCATAATCCATGAGTGAAAAACATTGACAAACCTGACTTGACCAAAATGTAAAAAATTCTTTTCAATAGACAGTGCTAAGACAATGAAAAGACAAGCCACAGAATGGAAGAAAAATATATGCAAAATACATATCTGATATCTGGACATATAACCAGAATATAGAGGCAACACTTAAGCAACTCAGAAAAAAGCAGTCGTAAGATTTGAACAGGCACTTTACAAAAAAAAAAAAAAGAAGAAGAAGAAGAATGGCAAATTTGCACCCAAAAAAAGAAGTTCAGCACCATTGTTAACTAAAACCACAATGAGACACCATTACCCATCTATTAGAAAGGCTTTTTTTTTTTAACTGATGATCCTTTGGGGTATGGGGGTGGCTGAGTCAGTTAAGCATCTGCCTTGGGCTCAGGTCATGATCCCGGGGTCTTGGGATGCAGCCCTGTGTTGGGCTCCCTGCTCAGCGGGAAGTCTGCTTCTCCCTCTCCCTCTGCCCCTCCCCCTGCTTGTGCTGTCACTCACACTTGCTTGCTCTTTCTCTCTCAAACAAATGAATAAAAATATCTTTAAAAAAAACAAACACCAAAAACTGTCAGCAACCCGAACACTCAGACATTTCAAGTGAGAATACAAAATGGTACAGCCACTTTGGAAAGCATTTTGGAAGTTTCTTATAAAGTTCAGTAGATGCCTATCATATGAATCAGCAATCCTGCTCCTAGACATTTACCAAATAAAGTACGAATGGCATGTTTACACAAAACGCTATCTGCAAATATTCTGGAAACTTTCTCGCGGTCAACCAAATTTAGGAAACAACCTAATTGTGCTTTGGCTGATGAATGGGTGGGCAGGGAGCCCTCCGCCTGTATTGTGGCCTAAGTCTCAGCAACAAAATGAAAGAACTATTTATACATGCAACGACTTCCCAGATCTCAAATGCTAAGTGAAAGAATGCCATGTGCTGTATAATTCCAACACTATACAGAGAAAACAGATCGGTGGTTGCCAGAAGCAGGGGCTAGAGGGAGGGACTGACTACAAAGACACAGGAGATGCTCTGGGGGAATGTTTGAAACGTTCTATATGTATCTTGATAGCCAACACTTTCTGATTTCAAAATGTAATACCAGGGGCCTCTGGGTGGCTCTATCAGTTAAGCGTCTAACGTTGGCTCAGGCCCCGATCTCAGGGTCCTGGGATCGAGCCCTGCCTCGGGCTCTCTGCTCAGCAGGGAGTCTGCTTCTCCCTCTGCCCCTCTCCCCCTTGCTCTCGCACTCGCTCACTCTCAAATAAATAAATACAATCTTCCAAAATTTAAAAAAAAAAAAAGGAAAAAACTTAATACCATTTGCAGTAGCACCAAAAGACATAAAATATGACATTATCTTAAAGAGGTTGAATTTTACTGTGTGTGAATTTTATCTTAATCAAAATGCTGAATTTTACCATATGTAAACTGTATCTCAGTATTCTTTTAAACATGATGTCCAGTGCCCATTGTACAAAGAAGCATCTAGAACCATGTCTGGCCCATAATAGATACTTGTTAGCTATTTGCTGAATGGATACATACAGTCATTACTGTAAGAATTGACTTCTCATCATCGTAGGGGCTACTATTTTAGTCTGTTCAGGACTTCACACCCTCCTCTTCTCCCAATACTGATCCTCTAGCCAGCCCCCAGCACATGGACAGTCTTTCCTCGGGACTTTTCCCAACCCAACGAAGCTAGGGATGAAGGTACTTTGTTCCTTTCTGGTCCTAGAGTATGTGCCAGTCCTTCTGGGGCCTGAGGCTGTCATGAGGAGGAGAAGCAGAAAAGAGAGAGGGAAAGCAGGGAAGAATCCACACAGTTGAGTCCTTGGACCTGCGGCCACATCCAGCCCAAGGCTTTCCTAGGTTACATGTCGTGAGTCAGCAAATATCCCCGCCTTTTTATTTTTATTTTATTTTATTTTTTTAAGATTTTTATGTATTTGCCAGAGAGAGAGAGAGAGTACACACAAGCAGGTAGAGAGGCAGGCAGAGGCAGAGAGAGAAGCAGGCTCCCTGCCGAGCAAGGAGTCCGATTCGGGACTTGATCCCAGGAGCCCAGGATCATGACCTGAGCCGAAGGCAGCCGCTTAACCAACTGACCCATCCAGCTGTCCCATCCCCACCTTTTTAAATAAAACTGGTTTCTAGCATCTGTCACCAAAGATTTTGAAGACCAATAATAACATTAACAGCGACTCTAAGAGCCAACCTAATGACCTGCGCTCTGCCGGGCAAAGTCAGGCCTGACCACAGCCCTAGGAGTCAGGTGTCCCTTTCACCCATATGTGATCACCGGCACCGCGGCAGAGGACGAGCAATGTGTGAAAGTCTCACGATCAGTGGGCACAGCTGGTGGAATTAGCATCTAGGCGGCACTGACCCCACGGACTGCCTACACTTGAAGCCATGCAAGGGGCAAACCAGGGTTGCACCTTACAACCACGGGGGGTGGGGGGGGGGACACATTTAAAAAGCAATCGCATCAGTCAGGCCACACCCCATGACCAAGCAAATCTGAAATCTCTGGGTTAGGATCCAGAGCGGTGGTGTTTTTTTTTTTCCTAAAGCTCCCTGGTGATTCCCAGGGTGTGGATCTGGTCCAGAGCCCCCTCCTCAAGGGTCAGGATTTGTCTTGACCAGAGACAACACTGCATCCTCCTCCCTGCTCCATAAGAGAGAGTACAGAAATGTGCTTGATGCTCCACAGAATTCAGCTGGGATCCAGGATTAAATTGGGATTTCCAGAATTAAATTGGGGATCTCGGTTAAAAACATTTTGAAGGCAGAAAAACAAGGCTTCTTTTTTTTTTTTAACTTTTTAAATTAACATATAATGTATTATTAGCCCCAGGGGTTTTTAACTTTTTTTAAAACGAGGCTCTTTTGCAGGGATTTTTAGGGAGGGGAAAAATATATATATATATATAATGAAATTATATATATTATTTATATATATATATAAAACTTGATTTTTATAGTATTGTTTATTTGGGCCACAAAGAAAGGTAGTCAGAACAGTAACCCTAAATCGTATTAACCCCCAGTGATGCCTGGCTTTTGCCATACAGCCAGTTATCAAAACAGAAGAGATGCAGGAAGAATATTATCTGAGCCTCAGTGGTACTGTAACCATTCCATGTTTGGGTTTTAACATCTGAATCCTGGCTCTTATATGATAGCTATAATAATAATAACATATGTCCCCCAGACAGTGGGGCTTTCTGCCATATTTTCATTCCATTTTCAGGGAATGTCTAAAAGGACAAAGACTTTTTCTTTGGGGGAGACTTGCAGGAGCTACAATTTGGGGTCCGTCACTGTGTGGATCCATCAGTCTGTCAGTGGGTTGTAAGGAACTAATTCATTACCTCATTATTCTTCTCTTTTCCTGCAAGGAGAGTGGCTCGTGAGCTTTTCAATGTGGCCTTTTAGACAGAAATAAAGCTGTCCCTTTCCCAGCAAGGAGTTTTATTCTATTCTCTTGATGAGACGGAGATACGCTGGATTTTAGCCCATGGGACAGAAAGGATGACAGGGTCGAAAACATTAGCTTGCACCTGCTGGAAGTGTTTGGACCCATCTGCCAAGTAGACATGACCTCATACAACCCTTTCTGCTTTATGTCTCCAGACTAATTCTCTAGCCCTACTGAGGAGGCAGCCCCCACTCTCAGGCCACTTTCTGTAAAGGTCCTTTTCCCAGATGTTAGATTTGTGTGCATTGGTGGGTGGGGAGGGTAGCCCTAGACCCAGTAGGGGTTAAAAAGAGGAGGTGTGGACCCAGGCAGTCCTGGGGGTTGTATTTGTCAACTCCAGCTGCCCCAAGAAAACACCTCTACCTGCATGGCTTAAGCAGCAGAAATTCCTTTTCTTCCTCACAGTTCTGGAGGCAAGAAGTCCAAGATCAAGGTACAGTAGAATTTGGCTCCTGATAAGAAGTCCCCTGGCTTGTAGACATCTGCCTTGTACCATGTACCCTGTACCATGTACCATGTACCCTCACATGGTAGAGGGAGAAAGAGCTCTGGCTTCTTCCACTCCTTACAAAGGCACAAATCCCATCAAAGGCACACCTTTCTCATGATCTCATCCCAACCCGATCACTTCCCAAAGGCCCCACTTCTAAATATCATCCCCCAGGGTTCGGGCTTCAATATATGTATGAACTTACGTATGTGTGTTGATGTGTGGGGGGACACAAACATTCAGTACATTCACTCTCTAAGCCTAGATTCATCAGGATTCTTTCCATGGCAAGAGTGACAGAAAATCCAGATCAAAACTGGATTGAGCATAGAAATGGCTTTGTTGATTCACCCAAAAAGTCCAGGAATATTCGAGCGGGAAGTGTGTCTGGATTTAAAGGCTCAAAGGATAACAACGAGAAGCATTCTCTCGTCTTCCAGGTCTCTTTCCTCGATACTGGCTTTATTCTGTTAGGCTAGGATGTCCTATCTCCTGGAGGCTGGCATTCTACAGCCTGAGCCCCCGAGCCATGAGGAGAAGACAGCATGTTCCCTACATCTCCAACGGAAGTTGCCCATCAGGCCCATCTCTGAACCCGTAAAAGGGTGGGAGGGTAGACTACTCAGACTGGCCAGTTCTCAGCCACAAAAAGCCAAGAGTCAATTCTCCTCGAGCCACATGCTCATGACAAGGGGGAAAACACTGAATAAGACAAGACAGCAGATGCCCACTCCAGAGCCCCAGTTTCTTAGTTCATAAACCGGGAAAATGATATCAAACCTTCAAGACGTCTGTGAGAGCAGAATTAAATAATACGTGTTAAGGAAATAATGCAGGCACCACCAGCACCAGCTGGGACTAAATAAATTATTTATTGTGCATGCACATGCACATGCACACACGTGCCTGTATTCCAATGTTCTAATTCCCTAAGGACGCCGTGCCCTTGACATTTGTGCCTTCCCCCTATCATAGCAAACCTACATCCTCATAACCCCCTACATCTCTATAACTCACAGGAGGAAGCATTCCTCAGGCACAATGGCCCTCCCAAGGCAAAATGTGAATTACTGAGACCTCAGCAAGGATGAATAACTCTTCCAAAGGGACATCTCCAGAGTCTCCACAGAGGGAGAGACCCATGTCCCCGAAATGCTTTGCATGATGAAGCCACCAGGTCTTCAGTGGAATTTCCCACTGAAATGCAAGGAGATGAAGGAAAGACTTTATCTTCAATGCTCGCTGATAGGTCAGTCATCACTCAGCACAGCAGCGTGGATTATTGGAAATAGGACTTAATAGCCACGCTGGAGGGAGAAGGGAAAGAAGGCATGTAAGGTGATGGCAGAGAGAGGAGAGAGGCGGTCTAATACCTGCTTTTAATTTTCCCGGGGGCAACTTTCACACACTTCTGTCTCAAATCTGGGCTCACGAGACACTTAGAAGAATAGCACAGCTGCAGTGTAGAGAGAATTCTCTGTGGGCTAGACCGTAGGTGGAGCACTCAGAAGCATGATTTTATTTAATCCCACCTCCCACAGTGTCCTACCTATGTGGCCTTGGGCTTGATTTCTCTTTCTCTCTCTCTTTCTTTTCCTTCCTTCCTTCCTTCCTTTTTAGCTAAAATACCCAACAATAAGGGGCAAACATATTTACTATACATCGGGCAGCATGTCTTTACATATATTGACTAATTTAAGCTTTATAATATCCCTATAAGTACTGCTATTCTTTCTATTTTATTTTATGCTAAGGTTCAGAGAGCTTAAGTAATTTGCCCAAGGCCGCATGGCTAGGAACTGACAGAGCCCAGAGGTGGGAGCTCTGTCAGAGCTTCAAAGATGAAGTCCAAGCTCTGGGTCTCCACATTGCCTCCTAACACTGGGCTCATCAAACGGTGAAAGTTCAGGAACATAAGCCATTTTCGTTGTTTCTCTATGCTAATAGGGAGGTGTTAATCATGGAGGAATATTTTTCACCAATATTATCATTGTTAGAAGTTTTGACAAAGGTATTTTTCAAAGGTATTTGATTTTGGAAAATAAAAATAATAAAACAGGGCACCTGGGGGGCGCCTGGGTGGCTCAGTGGGTTAAGCCTCTGCCTTTGGCTCAGGTCATGATCCCGGGATCCTGGGATCGAGCCCCGCATCCAGCTCTCTGCTCAGCGGGGAGCCTGCTTCCTCCCCCTCTCTCTGTCTGCCTCTCTGCCTACTTGTGATCTCTATTAAATAAATAAAAAATCTTAAAAAAAAAACAAAACAACAGGGCATCTGGGTGGCTCAGTCAGTCAAGTGTCTGCCTTTGGCTTAGGTCATGATCCCGGGGTCCTGGGATCGAGCCCCGCATCAAAGCCTGGGCATTTCCCTCTCTCTGTTCCTCTCCCCTGCTCTTGCTTTCTCTCTCTCTCTCTCAAATAAAAAAAATCTTTTAAAAAATAATAATAAAACAAACGATCATGTGCTACTTGCATCTGGATCATTTAGAGGTATATAGAACAGGCAGGAGAAACCCACCCTACCTAACACACCCAAGAAAGAACTAATTATTTATTGAAAGGATACTTGGAAGGTCACAGAAATGAAGGGGAGAGATACATATCGCTATATCAATGTAGAGAGAAAGAAATAATATATAGGTAGAGAAGGATATGTTAATCAAAATGGAATTAAGATGGGATAACGCCTTTCATATCGTGTATGTGTATCAATGTATTTACTATATTCACCATCATGTGTGCTTTAAAGATCTTATAATTTTCTTTGTCAGAGACTGAAGCAGAAACTCATCAATAGTCTCAAAAGCAAAAGACTTTGCTTTGATCACCTCTGCCCACCCCCCCACCCCCCGCCGTGCATCTTGGCTCAAGACTCAGATTGTGGAGAGAGAGCTCAGCTTGCCCGGTGTGGTCAGTGACTCAGCCCTGTAGGCAGGGGTGGGTTTGCGAGCCATGCAACACAGGCAAGGGGTAGTTCCCCAAAGGAAGTAATACAGAACAAAGAGAAAAAAACAATGACAAATACAGCCACTCTTGGAACACCAGGACTCCTAAGAATGACAGGACCTCAAGGGAGGGGACGTTCTCATCTGTCGTTGGAAGAGCTCCTGGACCCTCAGAAAGGGCCCAAGTCACAGCCCTGTTGCACTCCATCAAGAGTCTGAAGTGTCTCCATCCTGCCTTGAGATTCAAGGCCAGAGCTGGGGAAGGACCTTCTGCAGCACCCAGAAGAAAATGCTAACTGGATTTATGGGACACAATATTGATAAACCCAATGACCGGGTGTCATAATTCAGCATGCTGATGGACAAGCAAATGGCATTAAGACTTTGTCGTAACTAGATAGACCCTGAGCCTGATTTATGTGTTGAGTGCAAACTGCTCCCAGGGGTACCCAATATGATAGCTTTAAACTGCCTCTTCCGTCTTTGCTTCTTGACTCCTTCCTCTGGATCTGAAAGGATTCAGTAGGCAGCGTGACCTTTGCAAGGTCATCATCGCTTGTTACATCTGTGCCTGGAGCTGCGCCCATAGATACACCAAATAAACTACGCCCATAACGACTGCCTTTGGAATGGGACACAGCCACTGCCAGACATTGTTAGAAATACTCCAGAAGGAGGTAGCACTTCCGCTGCCTTTCCATGAGAGCTGCTTCCAAGATGCAAGGAGTGTATAACATGTGTTTGTGTTTATCCTTCCAACACGTGGTGACGACCATTAAGAAACAGACTATCTGCTAGAGAGTTATGGTAAGAGAAATATGGAAGAGGCAGCGGCCACCGTCAAGTTTCTCACAGCCTAGTCGAGACAGAGCATAATAGGAAATATACTGAAAGAGGAGTAAAAAGACCCTGGTTCTTATCCCACGCGGACCACTTATCTAGCTACTCAGACTCAAGCATATCACTTAGACTTGTTAGCTCCCACTATTCTGGTCTAAAAGATGCCACTAATAGGAAGTCTGTACTTGTACCAAAAGGCCATTCAGAAGCTCAAACAATCTAGAGCACACAGAGTTGTGTGATTCACTGCACTCTCTAAATTCAGAATGATTCTCACGCTCACGTTCATCATCACACATTTCTTGAGCACCAGTTATCTGCCAACTCATGCCAAAGACTTGAAACTTGAGTCCACTGTAAAGCTTTAGACTTCAGATAAGTCTATTACTATTTTGGTGAGTTGGCTAGAGCTGTATACTAAAACATGGTAGACTGGCTGGCTTTCTCACAGCTCTGGAAGCTGGAAGTCCAAGCTCAAGGTGCTGGCAGTGTTGGTTTCTGGTGGACCCTCTCTCCTTGGCTTGCAGATGGCACCTTCTTGCTGTGTCCTCGAATGGTCTCTCCTCTGTGCATACAGACTCTTGGTGTCTCTGCCTCTTATTACAAGGACACCAGTGTATTTGGATTAGGGCCCTGCCCTTATTATCTCATTCAGTTTTTACCTCTTCCAAGGCCTTATCTCCAACTACAGTCACCTTAGGGCTAGGGTTTCAACCTATAAATTTTGAGGGGGACACAATTCAATTCATAACACTATTCAGGCTGACTAAATTAGGTCTTATGACATAAAAGGAAGTTGAGGGGGAAGAAGGCTTCAGGTTTTGGCAACACAGCCGCTCAATATTGATGTCAGGAACTCAGAATTTTCCATTATATGTAGACACCACATATTCTTTATCCATTCATCTGTTGATGGACATCTGGACTCTTTCCATAGTCTGCCTATTGTGAACATCACTGCTCTAAACATTGGGGTGCAGGTGCCTCTTCGGATCACAGCGGTGATGGGCATTAAGGACGGCATGTGATGTAATGAGCACTGCATGTTACGTGCAACTGATGAACTCTATATTTGAAACTAATGATACACTATGTGTCAACTAATTAAGTCTGAATAAAATAAGTTTAAAAAAAAAAGGGAATTCAGAATTTCTCTGCACCCCATGCTCCTGCCCCACTCCGCAGAGCGGGCTTCTTCCCCAGCCTGGCTCCCCTCACAAGATACCCGCAGAAACCAGGGGAGGAGCTTCTCTAATTCCAGCATAGTAAAGGAGAAACACTATCCAGTGTTCTTTTCCCAGAAGCCCTCAGCAAGGTCCTCCTAGCATCTCACTGGCCCAGACTGGCATGGGCCTGCCCATCTCTGAACCAGTCACAGAGGAGGGAAATGGGCTTCACATGACTGGCTTGGATAGACCCCCTGAAGCCAGATGGATGTGTGGAGTCAACTGTGCTTCCGTTCCTCAAGTTTAAATTCTTGAGAATCTCCGTATTCTGAAGATGTAAGGCTAAGGGGGTGTGTATGCCCATTCTCTGTATCTATCTGGTCAGAAGAGACAAAGTCTGGAAGTAGATTTCAAAGGAAGAGACTGTTTCATGGGAGAAAGGGGCAGCTGTGTGATAAAATTTTCACCTCACTAGGGAGAGAGAGGAACTCCTTTCAGAGCACCTATGTGCCAGCCACTGTGTGAGTTACCAGTCTGTGATCTAACTGCATGATGATACCATACCTAGAATACTGGTAGGATGAATATTATTTCCCTAAAGAAGAAAAAGAGGCCCAGAAATTCTAGAAGTATGTTCAAGGTCACACAGCTAATGGTGGAATCAGAGCCAGTGCCCAGCTGTGTCTGGCTCCACATCTGTATTATTTGCAGAGCATCAAGATGATTCTTAAAGATAGCTGGAGACTCTCTCTCCATGATTTCCCCATTTTGTAATAGCTACAACAATAACAAGTACCATTTACTGAGTGCTCACTATGTGCCAGGGATTGTACAGAATGTTTAAAACACTGGGGCAACAACAACAACAACAAAACATAATATATGTAGGAATTAAATACACCCTCCTCTCACCCCACTCCACAAAAATGAATGCACTAGAGCCTCGTGGAGAAAAGCTCTTATAAAGGCCATTTTAAAACACCTGAAAAGGGGCACCTGGATGGCTCAGTGGGTTAAGCCTCTGCCTTCGGCTCAGGTCATGATCTCAGGGTCCTGGGATGGAGCCCCGTTTCAGGCTCTCTGCTCAGTGGGGAGCCCGTTTCCCCCCTCTCCCTGCTTACTTGTGATCTCTGTCTGTCAGATAAATAAATAAAATCTTTAAAAAAAAAAATAAAACACCTGAATAGATTAAGACGAAGATCAGGTTCACAAACAGGATAACTTAACATTATAAGGATATTACTTTTCCCCCAACATTAATCCATTAACTTAATGCAGTTCTAATCAAAGTTCCAAAAAAATTTTTTGAGGAATTCGAAAACTGATTAAAAAATGTATACAGAAATTTAAAAGGCATGAATACATAAGGTAATTTTGAGGAAAAAAAAAGGGACTAGAGGGAAGGACTCACTTTACTGAATATTAAAACATATTGCTAAGTGATAGTAATTCTTTTTTAAGTGTGGTGTTGTCATAGGAACAGATAAATAAATCACTGAAGGAACACAGGGATTCCAGAAATACTCCTACATGTAAAGGTGTTATACCCCAACTGGGAAAGATTGAAATATTTGGTAGATTTTATTGGGAAAATTGGTCCCCTGTATGGGAAAAACAAAATTTGACTCCTTCCTTCACACCTGAATGCAAAAGACAAATTATAAAAGTAACCAAAGAAGATGGATGAAATATCTTCATGACTTTAGACTTGTGCAGATTTGAAAGCAAGATCTAAAAAGAGCCACTATAAGGGGGAGACATGAAGTGTTTGACCACATTAAAACTGATTTCTGCTCAGAAAAGGGCAAAATCTACGCACTTGTAGGCCACAAGAAGATGTATGCAATGTCTAAAACTGGGCTCATGTAAAAATCTAGAGAGACCCATACAACACAGCAAGAAAAAAATCGGGAAGCCCAACAGAAAAATGTGTGAAGTCTATGGAAAGAAAATTAATAGAAGAGGAAACACTAATGGCTAACAAGTATATGAAGAGATACTCAACTTCATTAGTAATCAGAGAGAAGCAAATTAAACCAACAATGATATACCACTTTATCCCCATCGTATTGGCAAAAATACAAAGTCAGAGAACGTCAAGTGCTATGGAGAAGTGCAAACTAAGCAGCCATCCCAAACAGAAATCTCTCAGTGCTCGGGGCAATTAACTGCTTATCCACCCAACAGTCTCCATGCCTGGATACACGCCCCAGAGATACTCTCCCACAAAACCCTAAAGACGCATGCATGAGGCAGTTCACCGTAATTTTCTCTGTGACAGCAAAGACTCTGATGTCCCTGTTCCTTCATTGCTAGGGAAATGGATAAGCCAATTGTAGTCTATGCATATGTTGTCTCCCAGGCTAGAGTCAGAACATAATTAATTAGATTTACATACAACAACATGAGGAGGTGTCAAAAAGAGAATGTTGAGTGGAAAAAAGTGAGGTTTGGGGCCCCGAACCATTTATGTAATCAGAGCCAATTCTGCGTTTTATCAATTATGTATTTCCATCTAAATTAACACATGAAGGGAGAACTGGGGAAATCTCTATTTCTATACTAGAAGGAACACCTGTGGTGTGGGAAGAGTTAAAGGAAGAACAGGAGATAGAGGAGATCATGTAATAGAAGGAAAAAATCATAGAGAACTTGCTCTGACCAGTGAATTTCAATGAATCTACTCTGTGACCCTTGGAGAACCAACCCTGCTCACCAAAATTGTGGAGACACTGCTCTCCGGGCATTGTCCCATTTTATCCTCCCCCGCAAAATGTTAAGAGGCAAGTATCATTGTTTGTCCTATTTTTGGTTTTGAAAACAGAGAGGGTAGGCAACTTTCTCAAGGCCATGGAGTAAGTAAGTGGTAGGTCAGGGATCTGAAATAGTCTGTGTGCTTCCAGACCCTTGCACTTAGCATCACACCGTACCACCTGTGTTTAAAGCAGAACTCTACTAAAGTTCAATGTGGTAGGGCATAACAAAATAAGAGTCCACTAAATTACTTCACTTGCATCTGACTTTTCTTAGTTTCTAAGATGTCCACTGATATGGGCTTATTTTTAGCGGACTAGCAACACCTGACCCAGCAAAACAACAGCTTCAGCTCCATAATTTCACAGCTTCTAATGCAAAACCAACCCAAAACAAAAACTGTTTCTTGCAGCCCATCTTTCTGCATGACGCAGCAACTTGTACCATAGACCATCTTTTCCCAAATAAATTGCATAAGATTTTCAGTGCCAACTGTACAGTTATATAAGAGTCAGAATCCATATAAACTCAATACAACATTTTGCTTCACCTTAACGAAAACTCCCAACAGCAAATTTGCTTTCTGAAATTATATTATAGCAAAAAACACAGTCTTGGGACTTCCTGAGAACCAAGTATTGATAGCCTTAGGTAATGCCTGCTGCGTTATCTGTGCTTGTTAAATGTTAAGTGAATGGGCAAAATGGATGGCTAGGTGGGTGGAGGATGGGTGGATGGATAGATGGATGTATGGATGCATGAGTGGATAGATGAATGGATGGTGGGTGGATGGACAGATGGATGGATGAGTGTATAGAATGAAGAATAGGTGGCTGGGTGGATGGATGGATGAGTGGATAGAAGGATGGATAGGTGGGTGGATGGATGGATGGAAGGATGAGTGGATGGATGGATGGATGGATGGATGGATGGATGGATAAGTGGACAGATTGTGGGATAGGTGGGTGGATGGATGATGGATAGATGGATTGATGGATGAGTGGACAGATGGATGGATAGATGGATGGATGGATCAATGGATGGACAAGTGGATAGATGAATGGATGGTTGGTGAATGGATGAATGGATGGATGAGTGGAAGATGGATGGATGGATAACTGGACAGATGGAGGGATGGGTGGGTGGATAGATGGATGGACAAATGGATGGGTGAGTGGATAGAAGGATGGATTGGTGGATGGATGGATGGATGGATGGATGGATGGATGGATAAATGGAAGGATGAGTGGATGGATGGATGGATGGATGGGTAACTGGACAGATGGAGGGATACGTGGGTAGATGGATGGGAGGTGGGTAAATGAGTGGGTAAATTATATGTATTCTTGGCTCCATGGCTGGGATTTTTAACTAACAGCATAACCTAGATGCTTCCATGAGTACATCAGGGTGACTACAGCATTTCACCCTCTCCCCCAAAATGTCCTTGAAAATTTCACTGCTATTTTAAGCTGTTATTTTCTCTTAACTTTCATGAAACACATTAATCTGCCAATGACTACTCCAAAAGCACAAGCAGCCTGCAGGATGACAGCAGTGTGACTTAGTTCAAAAGCCATCCTAGGGACCCTGAAGACTTTGGAAATTGCTTCTCATTCTTTCTTCCCTTGCATTTTTTGCCTCATCTTGGTGCTGGGAGGAAAGAGAAGAAAACTCATCACTAGCTGAACAGAATGTCAGCGCTTTCAAACAGAGAAAGCTACATCAGACCGTGGGCGCAGCTCTCATGTTCCTAGATGCCCCAAGAAATGCGCTTCTTTGAGGTGCCCTTTCCAGCTGTCTGTTCCACCTACCAGAGTCCCAACTTCTGCTGCTAAATACTGAACTCACTGCCCCTCTCCACACCACAAGCTGGTCTGCCTTCTCTCTCAACAGTGGACAAAGTCACCAGAATCCCATATCCACTGCACCCAGGATACAAGACCGAGACTCAAGAGACCAGAGACTAAGAAGCAAAAAATTACAATTCAGATTCCTAAAACAATCATTTCGGTTTCCGTAAAAGATTTCCCCGCTGGAGTCATTTTCACATGAGCTTTGTCCAGCACCATTAAGCACTGTTCTGCCAGCTCACAAGTTATAAGGAGAGACTCAGTAACATAGATGCAGCTTTCTTTTCATAAAATGTCTGTGCTGCTTTCTGCATGGTAACCCAGCCTAATAGAGCCTTCATTAATCTATCTATGTTGGAATGCATGAACATCCCGGAGACCTCTCTCTAGCTTCTATAATATTCTCTCTCCCTCTAGAGCCTTGCCGAGAGGAGTAGGTTCTGAAAAAATTACATAGTAGATGAGAAATCTTTACAACAACTCTAGAGGGCAAGTGTTTTTCTTTCTGCTTTACACATGAGCAAATTTGGGCTTAGGATGGTTAAGGAACTGACCCAAGGCCAGGAACTAGCATTCATCAAGTATAATCCTATAATCCTGAGATTCCTTCCTTCGACTGAGAATTGGGGACCAAAGATAACACACGAGTGCTTTGAGGTCAGAAGTTCATAGGTGAGCAAGAAGCATAGGTCAGTCAGTGCTGGCCTAAGAAATAAGAAAATCGGACTCTGAGTCATTTAGGCCTGAGTGGAAATCTTGCTTCTACCATTTCCTCATTGCATGACCTGGGGAAATAACTTAACCTTTCTCAGCCTCAGTTTAACCTTGGAGATAATAATACCTCTCTCCAGGTTCTGTAAAGATTAAATTAGATATGACCTGATAAGACACTCAGCACAAGTGTTGAGACCATAAAATGTATTAAATAGACAATGATATTATGTGTTATGGGAAACACAAGGTGGTATGAGCACACATGAATGCGCCTAGCACAGTGTCTGATATGCAGAAGTCATCCTGTAAATGTTAGTCCACACCCCTGTCTACATCAACTCTTCTCCCACAAATTAAGTCATCGCTTAATTTGAGGAAGGCAAGGAAAGAGCTAGAAATGGACCCAAGATCTCAGAGATGCAAGGCTGGGAGAAGATAACAGTGGCTGGCTGCCTGGAAATCTCGTTCTAAACTCTCTAGGGCACAGATGAGCATAACTACATTCACAAGGAACTACTGAGCTTCCGGGGGAGGCAGGAGGAAGACTGGGGATAGCATAGGTAAACCCCATATCCACAGAGTACGAATATGGGATGACCATGAGTAATTCTTCCTCTTTTAAGATTATTTTTCCTTCTTCTTATTTTAAATAATTAACATATAATGTATTATTTGTTTCAGGGTTTTTTTTTAAGATTTTATTATTAATTTTTTTTTGAGAGAGAGAGAGAGTGTGTGTGTGTGTTAGAGAGAGCATGAGCAGGGTGGAGGGGAAGAGGGAGAGGGAGAAGCAGACTCCCCGATGAGCAGGGTGCCCAACACAGGGCAGATCCCATGACCCCGAGATCATGACCTGAGCTGAACACAGATACTTTAAGCAACTGAGCCACCCAGGTATTCCAACCATGAGTAATTCTAACAAAGAGAATTCTTGAGAATACAGTAGATCTGCTGGGCCAAGATGGTCTGATGAGTTGTGGGCTGGAACAGGTGCTCCAGTCTGAAGACACTCCATTGTACGATGCTGACCACTGAGAACATGAGAGAAAAGAGAGCGGATCTATTATTATAGACATCAATTATACTGGTGTTGGACATGTTCTCCTACACATGAGACTTTCCTGAAAATTATAAAACACAAGTGTTTAGGACTCTTTTGGAAGCAAGTGGCACAAACCCAACACAAATGGACTTAAGCAAAAAATCAGAATTGATTCGCTTGCCTAACTGATGGGTAAGACTTCAGGCATGATTAGATTCAAGAATTCAAGTGGTCTCATCAGGAATCTGTCTTCTTCCATTTCTCGGCTATTTTTTTCTGTTTTGTCTTCCTTCAAGAGTACTCTTCCCATGGAGAGGAAAGACTACCATAATCAGGTTTATATCTTGTTCTTTGAAGAATGCCAATCAAGAAAGTTCTCATTTCCACCAGTTGTAGTAAAAGTCCCAGGACTTTTCCTGGCTCTGATTGGTCCGCCTCGAGCAAGGATATTTTGGTTGGCCAGATCTAGGTCAGAGGCCCACACCTAGAACTAGGAAGAGAGTTAGCCCATGTAAGCCACCTGCCCTCGAGGAAAATAGTGATGTTATTACTCTAAGAGGGGCCATGAATCTGTGCACAGGTAAAGACCCCACCTGTCGACCACACTTTCCTGCTGCTCTTTTTTCTGGGCATCCATAGAACATCTGAGGTCGTATTCAGAAGTTAACCAATCTCAAAAGATATCAGCAGGGGGACTCAGAAATGTCATCAGGGCAGTTAATTGTGGGAAATTTATCACTCTGATTGATTGCACAGCATTTAACTTCAAGTATACCAAGACTCCAAGTGGTTTTCTTTGGACAAATGGGAAGCAAGGTTTACCAATACTAGCAGATATGACTGCGACTTACAAAATGAAAAAAAAAGTAAACAAGAAATACAATTTGATATGATTTAATAAAAGATTTGTTTTCACCACTTCTCCTGAGGACCTCAGCACATTTGCTTTTTAGAGACAGTCATTATCTCTACCTTTATTGAACAAAGGCACCGGACACAGCTGCCGAGGATCGGTAAAGAAAATCACTCTTTTATTAATAAGACTGTTATTAGCAGGGGAGAAAAAAATCCATGTTTGGGGGTTTGCACTGAAGTTACAGGCCATTTCAAAGAAATGTGGCCGAATACCACCAACATTATTTCAGGCAATTTCATGATCAAATGTCCTATTAGATTGTTTTAAATTTTTATAGAGATTGTAAATCAGAACTACTTTCTATTTGTCCTAAATATTTAGGTGCTACAGGGAAAGCAGATCAAATTAAAGGGCACTGTGCACACTTTTTACTGGGATCTCCCAGGGACATAAATCATTCCACTTGCAGCATGGAGTTCTTCAGTAAACATGTTGGTGAAAACAACATTTGATGCTCCTCCCCTGCTCTCATTAAAATGGGTGATCTGGGTAACAAGAGCAGTGCCTGCTTCTTCCCATCTTCAAAATTTGCCAATATTCAAAGGGTACCACTCTAAGTTTCCCCAGATCCCTGCAGGAATACGTTCTGAGCTAGTTTATTCCATTGGTTCAGCCCCGAACAATACCATGGGACAAGAATCAGAAGAAGACAGGAGGAACAGAGAAGGATCTGTAGACATGCTGCAAGGAAACATTCTTTCTTTTTCGAAACATAAGAGTCAATATCTATCAAACGTGAAGATGCATCTCCCTTGATCTAGCAATTTCTGTTTAGAGATTTAACCTACTGATACACTCATACATGCGCATAAAGATAGATCTTCCAGGATACTTAATGCAGCCTTGGTTATAACAGCAAAAGATTGGACACAATCCAAATGTCTTTCAATAAGGCTCTGATTAAATAAATTGGCAGCACGGCCTCACAGTGGAAAACAATGCAGCCATTAAATACAACGAAATGGGACTAGCTGAACTGAAATGGCACTACCTCTAAGATACATGGAGAAATGGGGAAAAAGTGGAGAGATGCAGAGGAACAAGTAAGTATAGGAGGATGCCATTTGGTATTTTCTTTTTTTTTTTTTTAAGATTTTTTTTTTAATTTATTTATTTGTCAGAGAGAGTGAGCACAGGCAGACAGAGTGGCAGGCAGAGGCAGAGGGAGAGGCAGGCTTCCTGCCGAGCAAGGAGCCCGATGTGGGACTCGATCCCAGGACGCTGGGATCATGACCTGAGCCGAAGGCAGCCGCTTAACCAACTGAGCCACCCAGGCGTCCCAGCCATTTGGTATTTTCTTAATGCCAGAAAATATTTGGTTCTGTGGGTTAACTCTATTGGAATTAAAATAAAGAGTTAATTTAAAAATTTTGGTTGTGCACACACAGGATACCTCCATAAAGAAACCCAGGATTTCCCTCTTTGGAAGGTCCAGCCTTATGTTTGTTCACTGTTATATCTGTCAGTACTACTTTTTGAAGTTTTTACTACAGAACTTTCATATGTAGTTTTCTAAGTTAAAAAAAAATTTTTTTTTGAGAGAGAGAACAATAGAGATCTTAAGCATGCTGAGGGACAGGGGAAGAGAGAGAAAATCTCAAGCAGATTCCACACTGAGCATGGAGCCCAACATGGGGCTCGATCTCACCACCCTGAGATCACGACCTGAGCCAAAATCAAGAGTCAGATGCTGAAGTGTCCGAGCCACCCAGGTGCCCCTTTAAGTAAAAGTTTGAACAAAAAGAAATATGGTGGGGCGCCTGGGTGGTTCAGTGGGTTAAAGCCTCTGCCTTCGGCTTGGGTCATGATCCCAGGGTCCTGGGATCGAGCCCCGCATCGGGCTCTCTGCTTTGCAGGGAGCCTGCTTCCTCCTCTCTCTCTGCCTGCTTGTGATCTCTATCTGTGAAATAAATAAATAAAATCTTAAAAAAAAAGAAATATGGTGCATTGCCATAAATCTCACAAGAAATAGAAAAGATTTCTCGAAAAAAATAAGAAAACTATTCAGGCATCTATGAGGTTCTGAAGAAATGGAGAAGTACCTCATTTCCTTGGATGGTATGAAGGATTGAACGAGTGTTCCCAAACCTTCACTGCCCCCACTACAGCATTAAACATCCTTTTGCCTTCGAAATTTTCTCACTGTGGGTGGAGTGTTCTTCCTGACCCATGGATGTCAGTCTTGGCTATGTGACTTACTAGGGTCCGCAGTGTGAGCAGAGGTAACACAAGCAGAGGCTTTCCATGTGCCTCTATGATTCTGCATGATCTCTTACACTCCTGCCTGGGCCATACGGCAGACCTGGGCCAACCCATGGCCTGGAATCAAGCAAACTAAGCCAATAGAGTCCAAGAGAATCACAGCCTACATGCAGACCTGTGTGACAAAAATCATTTTTGCTGTAAGCAAGAACTGGGGACATGTATGTTCCACAGCTTTATCACACCCATATCGGACTGACATGGATGGGAAGACTACATTACTTCCTTTTGCTGTCCCCCACCTCCACTAGGAAACTTCCCGTTTAACTCTACCCCTACCCTAGACCGTGATCTTTTCAATGACAGGAACTGTGTGTTATTTGTCCCTGTGTCCTTCGACTTCTGCACAGTGACTGGCACAGAATTTTAAAGATCAAAACAATCTTTCTCTGACCACCCTATCTAAAGTACTTGCCTCTATCCCACAGTCTCCACAGTATCACATAGACCATTAATCACAATCTGTAATTATCCTATTATTTTGTTATCTTGTCTCCCTTACTGGGACATAAATTCCCCAGAGAAAATGAATCAAGGAATGCAGAAAAAAGGCTTCCTTACTCTGATTTTTATAAGCTTTCAGACATCTGCTTTATCATGTTCTCCAAATTTCTTAGCCTGCCCCTCAAGACCTTGTAAAAACTGGCCCCAAATAGTTCCCAGTTCTATCATCTATTGCTACCCTTACGTAATACCATGCCACTCCTTGTTGTCTCCCACCCACCACCCACACTTTGTCTTCTTCTGCAACATTATCCACAATATTCCCTTGACAATTTCCCTCTAACAAGAATACTCCTCTCTACCTCTCTGCTTATCTAAATACTGGCCATTTGTATTTTTGTGGATTAGGTTCAGCTATGATTAACTGTAAAACTCAAAACACTGGGGACTAAACAATCTAAAAGCATATTTGTTTCTTTTGCTTAATAAATTTAGAAGTAGTCAGAATAAGACTGGAAAGGTAATTATGGTTTCAGAGGAACAAGACCCTTCTAGTTTATTGTTCTGCCATAGGTTCCTTCCTAAACTCACTTCCTGACCCAGAATGGCTGCTGGAGTGCCAGCTATTACACTCACATTCCAGTCATTAGGAAGGAAGAAAGATGGAAGAAGAGCACTGTCTCCTCCCCGTAAAGAAATCTACCCCCACTTCCACCCCCAAGATTCATACATACCACTTCTGCTTACATGTCATCCAACATAGCTACACAGACACACCTAGCTGCATGGGAAATTGTATTAGTTTTGATATATCACAAACCACTGCCTCATAACATAGCATCTTAAAACAACAAGCATTTATCCAGCACATGAGTCCATGGGTTGGCAATTTGGGCTGGGTTCAGCTACACAGTTTGTGTGGCTTTGGGTGAGTCTCTACTCATGTACCTGTAGTTAACTATCTGGTTGGCTGGGTGTTGGTTGCTCTAGAATGACTTCAGCTAAGAAAGTTTGTCTCTACTTCAAAAGGGCTCCTATCCTGCCGAAGGCTGACTGTGGCTTGGTCACATAGGACGGTTGGGCAGGATTCCAGAAGGTTAGATGGAGGTATGCAAGGCCTCTGGAGGCTTAGGCTCAGAATCAGCACGATGTCACTTCCATTGCATTGTACTGACCAGCAAATCACAAGTCTAGCCTGGCTTCCTGGGTGGGGAAACAGATTCCACAATTAAATAGGACGGGGATACAAAGTTGCACTGTGAAAGGATGTGCGTACAGGAAAGAGAATAATTGTAGCAATTGTTGCAAGCAACATTCCAAAGAATTGTAGTCTTCACTCACAGGTGTTGGGGTGAGGGATGACCCAGCTAAAAATTAGGGATTCTATTGTTACAAAAGTTCTGGAAGTAGAGGGGGTATGGGGGAGAGCCTGCATTGTCTATGACACCCACTTTCAAAGCCCTGTTCCAAATGTACTTCCTCCTCCTGGAAGCCTTCCTTGAACCACTGAACTAGAATTGTGGCCACCAAAGACTTTCACCGTACATTTTAAGACCCCTTCATAACCACCCATGGAGGGATGTTGGCCCATCAGTATCTGTGCGGGGTGATAGCAGGTGAGCCCTCAGCCATCTTCCAAAGCCACCATGAGCCTGGACACCATCTTTGCTGAGATACTAACATTTCTGCTGACACAAGTACCTTTAGTATTTGAAAACAATAAATCTTTTGTTTAAATGGCAGGTGCATAAAATCATTACTCTTGTTTTCAGCGCACCCACAAGAGGAACAAAGAATCCACGTGACCCAAGAATAACAGGTCAAACACTAGAATCTAGAAGGAATCCCTTACCACCGGGAGCATAAATAGATACATACACTCCTCATCAGAGAGGGTACTAGAACTAGTCCATGGATATGCTGGCATTTTCTTTCTCCCTTTGTAATTTTTTTCCCTCCCTCTATGACTAGAATATAAATCAATAGCCTAGAGTCCTTCTGGTTAACAAGGTTCTCATTTGGGAGGTTGCAGCCTAGGAGACTATTAAAAAGAGAAAGAAAAGCTTCTTCTATAAACATTTCCTGCCAGCTGCTGAGGGCTGGAGAGGAGGGAGGGCACCAGGGTGACAGCACAGAACAGGACCATTAAGGGAAGAAAATCTGAAAAGCAGAGTAAAAATTCTTGGTCCAAGTTTCTGGCAGATGATCCATGGATAGAAGTCCGCCACACAAAAACAAAACCCCCGGGCAGGACAGAGAAGAGGAAGAGAGCCTTCCACTGATCCCGATGGACCACGGCTGTCCAACGCACAGCAGAAATCCCTGCAGGTGCCTGCAGAATGCCTTAGAGTAAATATCAGGGCTTTAAAAGCTGAAGGAGGGCTGGCCTCATACCTTAGCACCCTCCACCATCTCCTGCAAGAATGCTAACAAAAGCCTGTGCTTGCTGGGTGACGGTTGTGCGCAAAACCACTGCAAGCGTCTTCCGTGCATCGATGCTCTCCCCTGACCCTCGCCACAATGCCATCAGGCAGGCTGGAGCTATCATTACCAGCAGGCCTGGGGACGCTCATAATTTGCCCAAGGTCATCTGGCTCATAAGCAGAAGAGCTACAGTTCGATACCAATTTCTCTCACGGCATAGGCCATACTCTTGGGCCTCTGCCCCATCCTGTCCTTTTATACCGCAATGGGAGTAGAACGGGAAACGTGCCAGATGCTGCCAAAGAATGATCTGTCTCCAAGATGACCCAGGAGAAGAGACTGCTGGTGGAGACGGTCTTTTCCATTGGAGAACTCTTGAACTTTGGGGGAAAATATCTGAAAATCTACAAAAAAGAATTTAGCAGTAGCAACAACAATGATAATAAGTGGAGTAATTACAAGGTGCCAGCCACCGTGCTAGTATATGGATTATCTGGATGAATCCTCAGCTGTAAAGATTGTTGCTCCCATTTTAAAGATGAGAAAATGGAGGCGCAGAGAAGTCCACGGCCAAGATCTCACAGCCAGGGAGCAGCAGAGCTAGAATTCAAAGGCAAGTCTGAAGCCAAAGAAGCAGCTCCTTTCCAGCCCCCAGGTACCAACCCCCCTCAACGCCGCCACGTTCCAAAATGTGTTTGGAACACGTTTTAATTCCCCATATGGGGAAAGGGAGCCAGAAAGAAAAATTTTTTTAAAGATTTTATTTATTTATTTGACAGTGTGCGCGAGAGAGAACCCAAGCACAGGGAATAGGAGAGGGAGAAGCAGGCTTCCTGCAGAGCAGGGAGCCCAATGCAGGGCTTGATCCCAGGACCCTGGGATCATGACCTGAGCAGAAGGCAGATGCCTAACGACTGAGCCACCCAGGCGCCCCTAGAAAGAAAACCTTTATGTTTCCATCTGAGTAAAAAAGAACAGTCGCTGAGATGAAAAAGGAGTAAGGAAGGCAGACCGGTCTCTGGAAGGAGACTATGAGAGGATCCTAAGAGCTCAACGTGGGCGGTCCGCCCTGATATCTTTGGTCAGGAAGCCAGCCTGGGGATGGCTGACCAGACAGGGGTGGAGGCAGGTGGTGGGACAGGCTTGGCAGGGGAGAAGCCAGGGAAGGAGGGGCGAGAGTGGAGTGAGGAGAAGGGTGGAGATAGGATCACTTGTGGCGGCCTGGGGGAGGCAGGTCACCATGGCTGCAGGATGTGTTAGGGTCACAACCTGGGACACTAGGATCGCTGCCTGGATTCAAACCCCGGCTCCCTTCCGCACTCACTTTAGTCACCTTCTAGCTCTTTCCCCTCTAAGGTCCATTTGCTCTCTTGGTCAGTACAAGAGGGACAATTATCATAGGACTGTTGTGAGGTTTCAGCAAGAAAATGAAAGGAGTGCCTGATTCTAGGCTCAGAACCCGGTGATCATTAACACAGTGCACCCCCAGGGCCCTGTTAAACCTGGGATGGAAACCGGGAAGGGTGAAGTCAATGGCAGTGACAGGAATAATGACAACAAGGATAATGTAATCTTGTTAGTATTAGTTGTATCATTAGTTGTATCTGCTGCATAACACAGGACCCCCACGCTTAGCAACTTAAATAATACATATTTATTAACTCAGATTATGGCCTCAGGTTTAGTTTATGCCTCTGGCTCAAGATTTCTCCTCGGACTGCAATTCTCAGATGGGGTCGCCTGGAGGGCTCAGTAGGTTAAGCATCTGCTTTCCGTCCAGGTCATGATTCCGGGGTCCTGGGATTGAGCCCCATGTCAGCTCCCTGCTTGGTGGGGAGTCTGCTTCTCCCTCTGCCTCTGCCCCTCGCTGCTTGCGTTCTGTCTGTCTCTCTCCACTCACTCCGGTTTTCTTTCTCTCTCTCTCTTTCTCTCAAATTAAAACAAACAAACCCAGCAGATACTGCAGTCCTGTATGAAGGCTCGGGACTGATTCATGATATGGTAGCTGGCTTCCCACATGACAGGCAATCCTAGAAAGAACACCCAAGACAGAAGTAATAGTTATTTTTATAACCTAGTCACAGAAGTGATAGCCCATTAATTCTGTCATATTCAATTCGTTAGAAGTCAGTTAAGTCCAGCCCACCCCCAAAAGGAGGATATTATACGAAGGTGTAAATACTGGGAGGTGAGGATAATCGGGGGCCAGTGTAGGTGGGATGCCTATGGATATGATCGGTACAGCCACGGAAACCTCCAGTCACCCTGTCACCTAATCTCCCAACATCAGACCTGTTTTTCTCACTAAAAATCATGGTGTAAATTGAGTTCTCCATCATTCCCAAGAATATTCAACTAAGGTAGAAAAGTGATTTTCGATCTTTTTGGTGACATAAACATTTCCCCAAATAAAATCGTCTTCAATATGTGTATGGATAAACATACCACTTTGTATTATATTATATAGTATATGATAACATACTATTTATATAAACTGGGATACTACACAGCCCAGATTTTAAAACAGAAAAGAACTACTGATACACACAACACACATGAATGGCCAAAGCATTATTCTGAGCAGAAGAATCCTGAAACAGGAATATATATACTGTACTATTGCATTTATAGGGAACTCTAGGGAAGAAAAATATATTGTAATAGAAGTAGATCAATGTCTTTCTGGGACAAGAGGTGGGAGTTAATGATTAGCTGGGAAGAGGGGCAACAGAATTTGGGGGATGATAGACATGTCCTAGATCCTGATTATTTATTCTTATTGAACCGTACATTTAAAATGGGTGTATTTTAATGATCATCAATTATATTCAGGAGAACTGCTCTGGTCACAATAAGGATGTATGTCTATGCTATTACAACAAATGAGAGGGCTGGGGACAGAACAGTTGTAATAATGTATGTCAAGCCACAGAATATAATTAATGCAGTACTGGGCATTTGTTTTGTTTTGTTTTTTAAGATTTTATTTATTTATTTGACACAGAGAGAGAGAGAGAGAGAGATCACAAGTAGGCAGAGAGGCAGGTGGCGGGGGGTGGGGGAGCAGGCTCCCCGCTGAGCAGAAAGCTTGATGCGGGGCTCGATCCCAGGACCCTGAGATCATGACCTGAGCCAAAGGCAGAGGCTTAACCCATTGAGCCACCCAGGTGCCCAATACTGGGCATTTGAACTCCAAATAAAGTATGGGGAAAGATTTGGAGTAGTCTTTCTATGGGGTGCTGTGCAAAACACCTGTACACACACACCCCTTTTACCTGCAGTAAAAATCTACCTTAGTCCTCAATTTCTGGAGTAATCTATGATCTGCAAAGGAAAGCCTCGTTTTATAAAGAAATATTTTTCTTCTTTCCTTTTCTTTTTTTCTTTCTTCCTTTTTCTATTTCTTTCTCTTCCTTCCTTCCAGTCTGTCTTCCCTTACTAATCCTACCCCACTTCTTCCCTTCTTTCCTGTTACATCAAATCAGACCCTGGTTACTGTTCTGCAGTCTTCCTCCTAATTCGTATCTCTTGGACACCATTCTATATACATCCACCTTATTCTTTTTTTATGGCTACATTGTGTTCCATTGTATGGATGTCATTATACGCATCTAGGCAGTACTCTATTGGTAGAAATTTAGTTTCCAATTTGTTTTCTCTTTTGGGGTGTGTGTGTGTGTGTGTGTGTGTGTGTTTCTTTTAAACCATTCTATTGGGGACGCCTAGGTGGCTCGGTTGGTGAGTGGCTGCCTTCGGCTCAGGTCATGAACCCAGCGTCCTGGGATCGAGTCCCACACATCGGGCTCCTTGCTCGGCGGGGAGCCTGCTTCTCCCTCTGCCTCTGCCTGTACTCTGTCTGCCTGTGCTTACTCTCTTGCTCTCTCTCTCTCTCTCTCTGACAAATAAATAAAATCTTTAAAAAAAAAAAACCATTCTATTGTCAGGATTATTTGGGACAAGAAGAAATGCCACCCACTGGCAAAGAAATGACATTTCCCATTAGGAAAGGCGTCTGTCCCCATTCATGTAATATCCATGATATTACTCATCCTGGGCATGGCAGTATTGTAGCCACCATTAAAGGTGCTTTTCCTAGGATTTGTGGAGATAGAAGCAATCTATCTGGCCCTCCTCAGATCAACGGCTAACACCTACACAGAAGCCCGAGAAGTGAGAACCTAGCAAATATCTTGAACATCCTCTGAAAGTTGTGAAAAGATATATTGCACTTGAGCTGTTATTAACACCTGATGGTAACTCATTAAAACCAGACTAATTATCAACAAGCAGAAGGTTTCTTTTGCACTCTAAATGTACCAGCTCCGTGCAGACGTGATGACTAAATTAACCCCAGAGAGTCAGCCAATGGCCTCGTCCTAATGCCCTGCTCATTCTTTGGACTAATTCTTTCTTCCTCAGCTGCTTAAGATAAATAAATAACTGGGCCATACATTTTCTTCTACTTGATTATAAGCTATTCATTAGACTATGGAGCACCTGGGTGGCTCAGTCAGTTAAGCGTTAACTCTTGATTTCAGCTTAGGTCATGATCTCAGGGTCATGAGTTCAAGCCCCATGTTGGGCTCTACACCCAGCATGGAGTCCACTTGAGGTTCTCTCCCTGCCTCTCTCTCTGCCCCTCCCCACCCCCATTCACATACACTCTTTCTCTCTCTTTAAAAAAAAGAGCTTTTCTGCAGAATATGATGGTAAAAATAATAGCCATCATATATTCAACCATTTACTCTATGCTGTGTATTTTGCATGGATGATCCCATTGAATTGTATTAATATATTATGAAAAAAGGCATAAGGAATGTAGACTAGTTGTCCAATGTCACACAGCTAGCATGGGTGTGCAAGGGTCTGTCTGCTTCAAAGCCCCAGGTTTGGAATAAGATGAAATTGACCCCCAGGAGGACAAAATGCTAATAAAGACTTCAATGCTGAGATTCCCTAAGATTATCTGTATATATGTCCCTGTGGTCAAGCTCACTGCTTAGCACATAGTTGGTGCTTATAAAATTTTGTCACATGAATGAAGAAAATTGGGACACCTTATGAATTGTTAGTGAGTTACAGAAAATGACCACAAGACAAAACACTGTGATTTGGTTGAAATAGAGGACTTGCTCTGTACTCCACAGGTAGTCAAATGAGTGAGCATGAGGAAATGCATGTAGGCATAAGCTGATCTGCTTTTCTTCCCAGGCCAATCCTTTCAGAGAAAGCTGATGGACATTCCAATGCAGAGGAAGGACCTAAGATACACCATGTTCTTTCCCCAACATTACAGAGGGATGCCACAACAAAATATCCTTGCATCAGAAAGAACAACAACAAAAAAAAAACCAAAAACACAACTCTCCAAAATGAAATTTTAAAAAAACATAATAATCCAGGAAATTTTGAAACCTAAGTCATAGTTTGATTAATTCTGCAGCTACATAAACATCACAGACTTTTCACAAGAAGAGTTCTCTCAATAACGTTTACGTTAAATCAATCATGGCATAATGATGAAATGGAATATTCTGAGGCTATTAAAAAGTATAATCAACATATATTTAAGCCTGTTAAAAGATGCTATGATAATTAAATTAATAAAGTTGATAATAAAACAGAAGATGTAGTATAATCCCATTTTTTCATTAAGTATCAAATAATAAGAGAAAGAGCCTGAAAAGACACCAAAGAGAGTAAAATGTGAACAGGTTTTTATACATGATGTGCTTATGAGTGATCTTTTAAGTTTGAATCACATGATCACATGATCACATACCTGTGCTTTTAAATTTTTTGATATAATTTTTGATATAAATTTTGTAAGTATTCATTGTTGGATTAAAACCAAATTATATGGAAACACCCCAAGTGTCCATTGACTAATGAATGGATAAAGAAGATGTCACACACACACACACACACACACACACACACACACACACAAGGGAATATTACTTAGTTATAAAAAAGAATGAGATTTTTGCCATTTGCAACGACATGGATGGAGCTATAGAGTATTTTGCTAAGTGAAATAAGTAAAAAAAAAAATAACCATACGATTTCACTTACATGTGGAACTTAAGAACAAAACAAACAAGCAAAGGGGAGGAATTAAAGAGAGTGGGAAGCAAACCAAGAAACAGACTGTAGAGAACAAACTGATGGATACCAGAGGGGAGAGTAGAGGGGGGAATGGGTGAAACAGATGTTGGGGATTAAGAGAACACTTATTGGGATAAGTACCAGGTGTTGTACACAAGTGTTAAATCACCATATTGTTTTGTAAATATTCTTTTTTTAAAAAGATTTTATTGATTTATTTCAAAGAGAGATAGTGAGAGAGAGCATGAGAGGGGAGGTCAGAGGGAAAAGCAGACTCCCCGTGGAGCGGGGACTTGATCCCAAACTCCAGGATCATGACCTGAGCCGAAGGCAGTCGCTCAACCAACTGAGCCACCCAGGTGCTCTATATTGTAAATATTCTGAAACGAATATTACACTGTATGTTAACTAACTGGAATTTAAATGAAAACTAAAAATTAATTAATTAATTAATTAAGCCTGTTGTGGTAGTGTTTATTTAAATAGAGGACTGGAGAGAAGAATCCAGTCATAGCCCAAAGCAGGCCCAGGAAAGGGCATCTGGCATGGAATGGTCAAGCAGGGTGTGGCAATTCCCAGAGGACCTGAGAGAGCTTCATCAAGGATCAGAAATGGTTGAAAATGGTGGACGAGTTTTTAAAACTCCCAAGAAACAATCTGGGGGTTTCACAGGGGATGGGGTTGGGGGGAAGGGGTAACAGGGTGCTGGGTATTGAAGGCATGTGCTGTGCTGTGCTGAGCACTGGGTGTTCTACTTAACTAATGAATCCCTGAACGCTGTATCAAGGACTAATTATGTACTATACAGTGGCTACCTGAACATTAAAAAAAAACAACCCTCCATTCTTGTGTGAATCACAGTAATTCCTCCCAAACTCTACTATAACTAATTTTAAATACGTCCATGGAACACATGTCACTTCCAAATACCTACAAACATCTAGATGCCTGCCACACATTAAGAAAACAGCCAGTGTCGATCTGTATTTTCCAGGTCAGATGCCATCTCAGCAGGCTTGCAAAGAACTTTCCTTAGTGTACCAGCTCTTGGCTAGCTCTCTAATTGGACAATTTGATCTCCCACAAAGACTCTATTCCTTGGTTATGGAAGAGAAACAGGTTCCCAAAGTCAGGAGAGGTGGCCCAGCTCTGCTATCAGGACTGTATGACCTTGGGCAAGTACTTCCCTGTGGTCTCAGCGGGTTGATCTATTGGACCCACACAATAAGATTCTCTCCTCCAGGAATTTGCAAATTGAAAATCAAGACTGGGAAGTGAGACACATTAATGGCAGAACTCGAGAGGTAGACTGTAAGTTCCAGCTGCTGCGGAGTTCCCCAGAGCTACACCGGTATTCTCCTTCCTAAGCAAACTTCCCTCATTCCACGATATCCCCCACTCTCCTGACAATCAATGATTGATTCTCCTTATATAAATCAGTGTCCCTTTCTGTTGCTTAGAACCAGCCCCGACTTCGCACTGTGGCTCAGATGGAAGGAAGTCCCTCCTGCCCAGCATGAAGGGAATTGGTCAGTCAGGCAAAGGAGTCTGATCCACAGGGAAAGGCTGCCACAGAGAGCAGCTGTCATCCTTGTGCTAAGAGGCAGGGACCCAGCAGGGCAAGCTGTCACATTTAATAAGGATTCTCAGTCAGCCCAGCCATGCTGAGTATCCAGGCAGGAATGCCCCAGGGTGAGAGAACAGAAAGGAGTGACAATGGACATTATGAGTAGTCTACAGCTTCTGGCTTCCCATACCTATCTGGCTAAGTGTTCACTTGCAGCCACTCCTGGCTGACCGGGTACCAGACATACCCAGGGCGTCACTTCGGTGACTTTTTGCAGCTGCTGTTGGAATCTCCCTAATGCAATGGTTCTCAACTGGAAACAATTGTGCTCCCCATGGGACATACAGCAGTAATGTCTGTGGACATTTTTTTTTTAGATTTTTTTAATGTATTTTACAGACAGAGATCACAAGTAGGCAGAGGGGCAGGCAGAGAGAGAGGAGGAAGCAGGCTCTGCTGAGCAGAGAGCCCGATGCAGGGCTCAATCCCAGGACCCTGGGATCATGACCTGAGCCAAACACAGAGGCTTTAACCCACTGAGCCACCCAGGTGCCCCTCTGTGAACATTTTTTTATTATCACAGTTTGGGGATGGATATTACTGGCAGCTGGTGGATGGATACCGGAAGTATTTGTTTCCTATTGCTGCTATAACAAATAAGCATAAACTTGGTGCTTATCTTATAGTCTTATTTATTATTATCTTATAGTTCCAGAGGTCAGAAGACCAACATGACTGCAAGGCTGCTTCCCTTCTGGAGGTTCCAGGGAAGAACTGGTTTCCTTGCATTTTCCAGCTTCTAGAGGCTGCAAACATTCCTTGGCTCATGGCCCCTTCCTCCATCTTCAGACCCAGAAGCCACAGCACCTTCTCTTCCCTCTCTGTTTCCATCATCATATCACCTTCTGTCTTAGCAGGACCCTTGTGATAATATCCAGACAACACAGATCATCCAGAATAATCTCCCCACCTCTCAAGATTCTTCATTTAGGGGCATGTGGGGAGTTCAGTCAGTTAAGCGCCTGCCTTTAGCTCAGGTCATGATCCCAGGATCCTGGGATCAAGTCCCACATCAGGCTCCCTGCTCAGTGGGGTGTCTGCTTCTTCCTCTTCCTGTGCTTCTCAACCCCCTGCTCATGCTCTTGCTTGCTGTCTCTCTCAAATAAATAAATTTTTTTAAAAGATCCTTCATTTAAATCACATCTGCAAGGGTTTTGGGTTTTTTTGTTTTGTCATGTTTTGATATTTTGCCATGTAAGGTATTCACAGATGATAGGAATTAGGATATGGACATCTTTGTGGGGCTAGCATTATTCTAGCAACCACACCAAGGATGCTGCTAGACATTGTACAGCCCCCAAAGCAAAGAATCATCTGGTTTAAATATTCATAGTGCAGGGGCACCTGGGTGGCTCAGTGGGTTAAAGCCTCTGCCTTCGGCTCAGGTCATGATCTCAGGGTCCTGGGATCAAGCCCCGCATCAGGCTCTCTGCTCAGCGGGGAGCCTGCTTTCCCCGTCCCCACCTCTGCCTGCCTCTCTGCCTACTTGTGATCTCTCTCTCTGTCAAATTAAAAAAAAAAAATTAAAACAAAACAAAACAAAACAAAAAACATTCATAGTGCAGAAGTTATAAAACCTACATGCTCTGATACCAGTGCCAGGACTGGGCCTTCCACGTGCCATTGCCTAAAACCACTTCTTAATGTGAATGGCAGTTGCAGACCCACTATTCCTTGGTCCCATCAATCTAAGACACTAAATTTTAAAATAGTTGTGAAGGTTGTTCAGCCCAAGGAAGTCACAGAAATTCTGTTTCCCTAAAAAGATTATTTTTTAAAAGATTTATTTATATGCACATGGGGGAGGAGGGGCAGAAGAAGAGGGAGAAAGAACCCCAAGCAGTCTTCCTGCTGAGCGAGGAGCCTGATGTAAGGGTCGATCTCAGGACCCTGAGATCATGACCTGAGCCGAAATCAAGAATCCAACATCCAATCAACTGAGCCACCCAGGGATCCCCCCTAAAAAGTTTAAAAGCAACAGAAAAAGACAGTCCTTTCTTAATCTTGACAGTAGTCCTGTGATTTAGATATTTGGGGACTTTAAATGTTTGCAGGTTACTCAGGGCAAAAAAAAAAAAAAAAAAAAAAATGAACTCTCCATACTTTGGGACTGAAAATGAGAGGCAACAGCAGAAACCAGCTATTACCAACCCAATGCCTCCTCTCCTGGTAATTTCTTTTTCCTACTTGCTAGAAGCAGACATCTTTGGGAAGGGGGAAATTAACTAATGTTGGTTCTACATGCACCAGAGCCAACTGGGTCGTGCGCCCTATGTCTTATAACCTTGCTGGGTTGCCGTCATTGTTCGCATTTTAACATGAACGGACTGAGCCAAATTAAAATTTTGACTGGTGTTACAAAGCCATTATATGATGGATTGAAACTCAGATCTGCATTGCTTCAAAGCCTGGAGAGGTTTTGGAACATGATGTCTGATGTTCCTTCCACATTCCACATCAAAATCGTTTTGTACGACCCCAGGAAAGGGAACAAGAACACCCAAAAAGTAACACAGCTTCTCTAATGAAATAAGGCAGGGGTCGGCAAACTTCGTCTGGAAAGGGTCCTTTAGTAAAGGTTTCGGGCTTTGTGGGCCATGTGGTCTCTGCTGCAATTGCTCAGCTCTGCTGTTCTAGGGCAAAAGCAGCCACACAGGATCGATAAGTGAATAGGTATGGCCCTGCTCCATGGGGACATTCTTTACAGAAACAGGCAATGACCAGATTTGGCCCTGGAGCTGTAGTAGGTGCCCCAGCCTCCAGTACCCTTGCATTACTGGTGAGAGTACCAATCAGTACAGTCTTCCTGGAAAGTCATTCATATGACCCAGCCACTCTACGTCCGTGACAAGAAAGCAAAGTGGGAGCTGTTGCTGTTTATAATGGTGAAATAGGGAAAATAGTATCACTGTCCATCCATAAAGAGTGGGCCAGGGCGCCTGGGTGGCTCAGTGGGTTAAAGCCTCTGCCTTTGGCTCAGGTCATGATCTCAGGGTCCTGGGATCGAGCCCCGCATCAGGTTCCTGCTCAGCAGGGAGCCTGCTTCTCTCTCTCTCCCTCTGCCTGCCACTCCCCCACCCCACCTTGTTCTCTCTCTCTCTACTGTCAAATAAATAAAATCTTTAAAAACAAAACAAAATAAAATAAATAAATGTTACAATGTTGATGTACAGTTAGTGACAGAGAAAGAAATCTATTCAAAGATATCTTTGAAAATCAGGTCATGACATATTACATATATGACGGTCTTACTTTTATTGAAAAATACGTGTACATAGATGTGATGGTTAGTGGTATGTGTCCACCTGACTGGGCTAAGGGATGCCCAGAGAGCTGGTAAAATGTCATTTCTTAGGTGTGTCTACGAAGTTGTTTCCAGAAGAGATTAGTATTGGAATCAGTAGGGTGAATTGAAAATGCCCTCCCTGATACAGGGGGGCATCGTCCCATCTTCTGAAGGCCTGAAGAGAACAACAACAAAAAAAAATGGCGGAAAGGCGATTCACTCTCTCTGCTTGAGCTGGGACACCTAACTTCTCCTGGCTTCGAACATCAGTGCTTTTCATTCTTGGGCATTCAGAGTCAGAATGCAGACCATCCCAGAACTTAGATCATTGGCCACCTGATTCCCAGGGCTTCTGCTTCAAACTGAATCCCACCACTGGCTCACTGATCCCAGGACTTCTGAACCTCCATAATTGTGGGCTCCAACTGCTATAATAAATCTCCTCTTATATAATCCCTCCCTCTTATATAATTGGTTCTGTTTCTCTGGACAACCCTGGCTATTACAGTAAATTAAAAAAAATCTTTAATGATTAATACTGAACGTTTATGGTGGTTATTTCTGGGTGGTAGGACATTAGCTATTTTTATTGGCCTCTTTATCAATCCTTGTAGCTCCAGAGTTTCCCAGTTCCACAGTGGCATGTAGTAGGTGCTCAGGAAATATTTGCTGAGGAGGTGAAAGAATGTTACCAGTATGTACAAGCTACAGCATCGGGGGTTTCACTGGGACATAAGGGAAGCATTTCCACCACAGGGTGGGTGGTAAATATGGGAAAACATAATGAAGACACTCTTTAGGATCAACTTTCATGAAGATATTTTTTAAATAAAGATTTTATTTAT
>PISX010010101.1:0-72143 GCA_004024625.1 Mellivora capensis
ACTGAGGCCTGATTTGTGACCCAGTATGTGATCCATTCTGGAGAATGTTCCAGTTGCACCCAAAAAACAATGTGTATTCTGCTACTTTAGGATGAAATGCTCTGTATATATATGTTAAGTCCATTGGATAAAGTGTGTCATTCAAAGAAATTGTTTCCTTGTTGTGTTCCATTGCTGTAAGTGGGATGTTGAAGTCCCCTACTATTACGGTATTGTTATTAATGAGTTTCTTTCAGTTTGTTTTTAACTGATTTATATATCTGGCTGCTCCCAAGCTGGGGGCATAAATATTTACAACTGTTAGATCTTCCATAAAGTGCAATAATATTCACTTCATAGGAGCCCTAGAAGAAAAAGAGTGGGAAAAAGGACCAGAAGGTTTATTTGAGCAAATCATAGTTGAGAATTTCCCTAGTTTAGGGAAGAAAATAGGCATTCAATTCCAAGAGGCACCCCCCTCAAAATCAACAAAAACATGTGAACACCAAGACATATCACAGTGAAACTGGCAAAATATAAAGAAGTAGAGGTCATTCTGAAAGCTAGGCACAAAAAGTCCTTATCCTAGAAGGTTAGCAGCAGACCTGTCCAGAGAAACTTGGCAGGCCAGAAGACAGTAGCAATGATATATTCAACAAGCTAAATGGAAGAATATGCAGCCAAGAATACTATATATCTAGCAAGGCTGTCATTCAGAATAGAAGGCAAAACAAAGGTTTCCAAGACAGGCAAAAACTAAAGGATATCATGAACATTAAACACTAAGCTTGGCAAAAAATACTTAAGTGGACCCTTTGAGTGGGAAAGACACCAAAATCAACAAAGACTAGAAAGGAACAGAGAAAATCTACAGGAACAGAGTCATTATATGTAATACAAAGGCACTACATTCATATCTATCAATGGTTACTTGGAATGTAAATGAAATGGATGCTCCAATCAAAAGACACAGGGTATCAGAATGGATGAAAAAACATGACCCATCAATTCTCTGCTTACAAGAGACTCATTTTTGACCCAAAGACACCTACAGGTTGAAAAGGAGGGGTGGAGAGCCATCTACCATGTTAATGAATATCAAAGGAAAGCTGAACTAGCCATACTTATATAGGATAAACTAGGTTTTAAACCAAAGACTCTAAAAGACTATGTGTGTGTGTGTGTGTATGTATATATATATATATATATATATATATATATATATGACTATAACTAGGTTTTAAACCATAAGACTATAGACTATAATAAGAGATGAAAGAAGGGCACTGTATCATAAGAAAGGGGTCTATTCAAAAAGATCTAACAGTTAGTTAATAACAAACTTAAAGAAACTCATTAATAACAATACCATAACAGCAGAGGACTTTAACATCCTACTCACAGCAATGCACAGATGGTCTAAGCAGAAGATCAACTAGGAAACAATCTCTTTGAATGACACACTTGATCATATGGACTTAACAGATATATCAGAGCATTTCATCCTAAAGCAGCAGAATACACATTCTTTTTGGGTGCAACTGGAACATTCTCCAGAATGGATCACACACTGGGTCACAAATCAGTACAAAAAGATTAAGATCATACCATGCACATTTTTAGGGACGCCTGGGTGGCTCAGTTGGTTAAGCAGCTGCCTTCGGCTCAGGTCATGATCCCAGCATCCTGGGATCAAGCCCCACATCGGGCTCCTTGCTCAGCAGCGAGCCTGCTTCTCCCTCTGCCTCTGCCTGTGCTTGCTCTCTCTCTCCCTCTCTCTCTGACAAATAAATAAATTAAAAAAAAAAAAGATCATACCATGCACATTTTTAGACCACAACTCTGTAAAACTTGAAGTCAACCACAAGAAAAAAATTGGGGGAGACCACAAATACATAGAGGTTAAAGAACATTCTACTACAGAATTAACAGGTAATGATGAAATTCAAGAAGAAATTTTAAAAATACATGGAAGCAAATGAAAATGAAAACAAGACTCTCCAGAACCTTTGGGACCCAGCAAAGGTGATCCTAAGAGGGAACTGTATAGCAATACAGGTCTTCCTCAAGAAGCAAGAAAATTCTCAAATACACAGCCTAACCTTACACCTAAAGGAGCTGGAAAAAGAACAGCAAACAAAGCCTAAATCCAGTAGAAGAGGGGAAGTAATAAAGATGAGAAAAGAAATAAACAATACAGAAATCAAAAAAGCAGTAGAACAGATGAGCAAAACCAGGAGCTGGTTTTTTGGAAGAATTAACAAAACTGATAAACCCCTACCCAGACCTATCAAAAAGAAAAGAGAAAGGACCCAAATAACACAATCATGAATGAAAGAAGAGAGATCACAAAGTACACCACAGAAATACAAGCAATTATAAAAGAATATTATGAGCAATTATATAGCAACAAATTGGGCAATCTGGAAGAAATGGATAAATACTTAGAACATATAAACAACCAAAACTGAAACAGGAAAAAATAGAAAATTTGAACAGACCTCATAACCAGCAAAGAAATTGAGTCAGTAATCAAAAATCTCCCAAAAAACAAGAGTCCAGGGCCAAATGGCTTGCCAGGGGAATTCTACCAGACATTTAAAGAAGTAGTAGTTCCTAGTCTTCTGAAGTTATTTCAAAAAATAGGAATGAATGGAAAACTAATTCGCTCTATGAGGCCAGCATTACCTTGATCCCAAAACCAAAGACCCCACTGTAAAGGAGCATTACAGACCAACATCCCTGATGAAAATGGATGTAGAAATTCTCAACAAGATACTAGCAAATCGAATCTAACAGTACATTAAAAGGATTATTCACCATGATCAAGTGGGATTTGTTCCTGGGCTGCAGGGGTGGTTCAATATCCACAAATCAATCAACACGATACACCACATTAATAAAAGAAAGGATAAGAACCATATGATCCACTCAATAGGTACAGAAAAAGCATTTGACAAAATATAGCATCCTTTCTTGATACAAAACTCGCAAGAAAATAGGGATAGAAAGTACATACCTCAACATCATACAGGCCATATATGAAAGACCCACAGTGAATATCATCCTCAATGGGGAAAATGAGAGTTTTTCCTCTGTGGGCAGGAACAAAACAGGGATGTCCATTCTCACCACTGCTATTCAATACAGTACTGCAAGTCCTGTCCTCAGCAATCAGACAACGAAAAGAAATAAAAGGCACCCAAATCTGCAAGGAAGAAGTCAAACACTCATTCCTCACAGATGACATGATATTCTATGTAGAAAACCTGAAAGACTCTACCGAAAAATTGCTGTAACTGATACAGGAATTCAGCAAAGTTGCAAGGTACAAAATCAATGTACAGAAATCTGCTGCAATTCTGTACACCAATAATGAAACCACAGAAAGAGAAAGCAAGGAACTGATCCCATTTACAATTGCCCCCCAAAACACAAGATACTTAGGAATAAACCTAAGTAAAGAGGTAAAGATCTGTATGCTGAAAGTTATAGAACACTATGAAAGAGATTGAAGAAGACACAAAGAAATGGAAAAACATTCCAGGCTCATGCACTGCAAGAACAGATATATCTAAAATGTGTACACTACCCAAAGCAATCTACAAATTCAATACAATCGTGATCAAAATAACACTAGCAGTTTTCAGATAACTACAACAATCCTAAGATTTGTATGGAACCATGAAAGAACTTGAATAGCCAAAGTGATGTTGAAAAAGAAAAGAAAAGCAGGAGACATCACAATCCCAGACCTCAGACTATATTAATAAAACTGTAATCATCAAGACAGTATGTTATTAGCACAAAATAACCACATAGATCAATGGAACAGAACAGAGAAACCAGAAATGGACCCACAACTCTACGGTCAACTAATCTTTGACAAAGCAGGAAAGGATATCCAATGGAAAAAAAAAAAAAAAGGCAGTCTCTTCAACAAATGGCGTTGAGAAAACCAGACAGCCACATGAAAAAGCATGAAACTATAGCACTTTCTCACATCACACACAAAAATAAATTCAAAATGGTTGAAAAATCTAAATGTGAGACAGGAAACCATCAAAATCCTAGAGGATACAGCAAGTAGCAACCCCTTTGACCTTAGCCGTAGCAACTTCCTACTAGACACATCACTGGAGGCAAGGGAAACAAAAGCAAAAATGAACTATTGGGACTCCATCAAGCTAATAAGCTTCTGCACAGTGAAGCTGTGCTAAAACACAACCAGCAAAATGGGAGAAGATATTTGCAAATGACATATCAGATTAAGGACTAGTATGCAGAATCTATAAGGAACTCATCAAAATCAACACCTCAAAAATAAATAATCCAGTTAAGAAGTGGAACATGAGCATACATTTCTCCAAAGAAGACCTACAAATAGCTGACAGATGCACAAAAAAATGCTCAACATCACTCATGGTCATGGAAATACAAATTAAAACCAAAATGAGATACCATCTTATACCTGTCAGAATGGCTAAAATTAACAACTCATGAAAAAACAGATGTTGGCGAGGATACAGAGAAAGGGGAACCCTCCTAAACTATTGGCGGGATTGCAAGCTAGTGCAGCCACTCTGGAATATAATATGGAGGGTCCTCAAAAACTTAAAAATAGAGCTACCCTAACACCCAACAATTGCACTACTGGGTATTTATCCAAAGGATACAAAAATACTGATTCAAAGGGGCATATGCACCCCCATATTTAGAGCAGCACTATCAAAAATACCCAAATTATGGAAGGAGCCAAAATGTCCATCGACTGACGAAGAGATAAAGGAGTGGTATATACATACATACATACGTACGTATGTACAAAATGGAATATTACTCAACCATCAAAAAGAATGAAATATTGTCATCTGCAACAACACGGATGGGACTAGAGTGTATTACACAAAGTGAAACAAGTCAGAGAAAGATAAATACCATATGATTTCACTCATATGTAGAATTTAAGAAACAAAACAGATGAACATAGGGGAAGAGAAGGAAAAATGTGATAAAAACAGAGAAGGCAAACCGTAAGAGACACTTAACTATAGAGAACAAACTGAGGGTTGCTGGAGGGGAGGTGGCTGGGGGGATGGACTACATGTGCGGTGGCATTAAGAAGGGCATGTGTTGGGATGAGCACTTGGTGTTGTAGGTAAGTGATAAATCACTAAATTCTGCTCCTGAAACCAATTACTATACTATATGTTAACTAACTTGAATTTCAATTAAAAAAATAAATTAGGAAAAAATAAAAACTAAACCCCATATTAAAGGGAGATGGTATGATGGCATTATTTATTTAAAAGAATTCAAAATAGATACATAACCAATTGGTAGCATATTATGTTGCTATTAGAAACTTATACAATTTTGCACTAACATGAAAAAAGCTTATAAGATACTATAAAATTCAACAAATTAACATACATAGTTGTTTTAACACTATAATCACAACTATTTTTTTTTTACTTATTTTTATAAAAGTACTGGGAAGAATAGGTGGGGATGTGTGAATTTTTTTGTCTGTTTTACAACTCTTCTTATCATTTTTTCTACTTTTCAAATTATCCAGAAATAGCATATATTATCTAAATTACAGGAAATATGTGTTTTATTTGAAAACAAGAAAAGCACCATGTAATAGTGATAAAGAATAAAATCTTTAGTTTTCTGACACTTGTGCACATGCATATGTGAGTACATGGGGACATACTCAGTTATGATGAAGTGTCACAAACAGTATCAGATTCAAAGGATTGTCAAAAGTTGTTCACAAAACAGAGTAAATGAGAGTGAAAGGAAGGGCAGAACTTTTTATTAAAATAATGGCTGATTTATGGGGTTCCTGGGTCACTCAGTTGGTTAGATGTCTGATTCCTGATTTCAGCTCAGGTTATGATCTGAGGGTCCTCGGATTGAACCCCATGTGGGGAGTTGGGGAGGTCCATGCTCAGCGGGGAGTCTGCTTGAGATTCTCTCTCTCTCTCTCTCTCTCTCTCTCTCCTCTCCCTCTGCCCCTTTCCCACCCTCTCTTAAAATAAATGAATAATTTTTTTAATTAATTAAAAATTTTAAAATATCATAAAATAAAGTCTAATTTAAGAATTCTGTTTCCAGATTTTTCTCTCTTATTTCCAAAAGTCTCCAGTGTTATAGAATCTATGTGACTTCGGAAGATGAAAGTTTGCACCCATGTCAAATTCTATTAAAACTCTACAAAATTGGCTAACCTTCCAAACCTGGAGTCTCATGCAAGGTTCAGGTACTATCTTCTTCCAGTTGGATTTATGGATTTTGTATCAAATAAATACTTTCCCAAAACCATCAGGCCCAGTATTTAAAAGCAGTCATTGAAATTAGGGAAGACTACTTCACCTCTTATCACTGTCACTGTTGCAGCCTACATTTAATCAAATCCGACTAAGTTTTTACAGAAGAAACAACACAAATGAATTTTCTGTCACTCATGTAAAGAAATTTTAATATATTAGAGACATACCTTCTTGAACCCCAAAAGGTTCTTCTCTTCTATATGGTTTAGATTAAAACAGCATACTAACTGAAGTACCTGAGAACTACAGTGATTGTTGCTACAGAAAAACATGGTCTCCTATCAACAGTATACTGTAACCTGAAAAAAATAATTATTGAGTTAATGACAAAAGTAATCAGATTCAAAAATCAAATTACCATGAGCAAAAAAAAAGAAAAAAGAAAAAACAAACAAAAAACTCCCTGTTAAAAGAAGACACCCCATTATTTGTTTTTATTCAGACAAAAGAAAAATTTAAAAAGAAGATGCGCTATATAAGAAAGGTAATCTATCCTGTAGTCTGTTTTTAAATGTCTAATCTAAAAATGCTATTTTAAATGACCTTAATTCTCATTTTAATGCAATAATTAAATAATATTATATCCCTGGGTCATATAAAATTGTATGTCCATTTATCACTCTGTACCAATCATTGCCAATTAAATCAACTTATGAAGACAATTTTTGTTTCAGTATTATTTAGCAGAAATGAGCTATGGGGAATACAGAGGAAGGCCGAGGAACAGGGCAGGGGAGGACAAAAGCGAATATCGCCCTACTCAATTTTACCTCAATTGTTAGATTTCTTTTCTAGAAATGAGATCTTTATCGTTTACAGTAGAGCAGTAAGAAACAAGTTATTAATAGACAGTTTTCCTTATTACAGTTTATTTTTGAATCAAGGTTCAAATTCCAAAAGCAAATAACTCATAAATTTTCTGCAAAGCTTTTATAATTTTATACTTCAAATAGCAAAAGCATAAAGCTTTAAGATCAATAACATCTGATTTGTCCAAGGAAAGGCTCCACTACATGTGGCTGAATGGTTATAATGTTTTCTTTTGATTCTGATAAGCATAGTAAATACATTCTAAACACTGATTGACATCCAAACAAATCAGTAAGTGTACTCCATTCCAAAATCTCTTATCTATTAATTTCAGTGGAATAAAACAGTGTGTAAACGGAGAAAGAAAACATTGGTATGATTTCTCCCCTGCAAAAATCCATCATCATTATAAAAATTCTCAGATTTCCCACATCCATTAGGCTCCACCCCAGCAGAACAGCGATCAACATTTTCTTTTTCTTTTTGCTTCGCATTTCTGGCAGATACCTACAAAGGCAGCAATCTAAATCAATGAAACCTATTACTGATGCACTGGATATTTTTCTTTATGCCATTTTTAATTCCTGATTATTCCCTCTTCTCATTTTATGAAGCTATATTTCTCTTTGATCATACTTAAGTCATGCTTCTCTTCATCACATTTTTGTACTCCTTTTTCATTCATCTCACTTCCTATCTATATTCTCCCCTTTTTTTTCACTTATAAAAGTCACTAGGTAGGATTTTTCTTTTCAATTTGCAATTGACTCTGCAGGATGTATTTGTCAGATGTTCTACTATTCTTTCCCCAACTTCCCTGTATTTTCTCTCTCTTCTGTGGAGACAACACCGTATCTCCTGGCCATCCCAATACTCCTCCATTATCTTCTCTTGCCATTTTACAGAAGCTCATTTTCTCTTAGTCTAAACCTGAATACCTGAATGCACTTTTTTTGGGGGGGGGGAGAGGGAGAGTGTGGCCAGGGGAGGGACAGAAACAGAAAGAGAAAATGCTCAAGCAAACTACCCGCTGAGCACAGAACCTGCCACAGGGCTTGATCCCAGGACCCTGAGATCATGACCTGAGCCAAAATCAAGAGTCGGACAGCTGACCAGCTGAGACGCCCAGGTGCTCCCTGAATGCATATTCTCGGTTCTCTCTTCATATGCCAAACCAAACCAAAATGATAATTGCTGACCCCTAAGAAAGACTTTGATTATAGTCATGTGCCAGTTCTGAGATAATGAAGAGGCTAAACAATAGAAAAGGATCACAACAATAAACGTTTGTATCGAAGAGCTGGAAATATAGAAAATGTTGCACTGTTGTTGCTGCTGTCCTCTATAGAAATCCACCTCTATATGGTACAGTTAGGGGTATTCCCCAGACTTTGATTCAAGTACCAACTCCACCACCCTTTCATTGGGAGATACTGGAGAGATTAATTTGCCTAGGCTAAACCCAGTTGTTCACGTGTTTGCAAAGTGGCCATGAGTGTAATACCTACTTGTTAGGTTATGGTAAAGATTATTTATATTTATATATATATATTTATATAAATAATCTTTATCATAACCTTATATATATATATATATATATATAAAATCTTTACCATAACCTAACAAGTTATATATTATATATAACTGTCTGACTCTATTATATATATTATATATATAGCTGTCTGACTCTATTATATATATTATATATATAGCTGTCTGACTCTATTATATTATACACATATATATAATGAGAATCATGGGAACTGGCACACAGTAACTACCCAATACATGTTAGCCATTGCTAACACTGCGATCAACAGTATGATGAGCAAGGTAATTTAATACAACTGGAAAAGAGAAAAGCATTTAAGATTCATTCATACATAAGCTATTTCACTTATTTGGCAAACTCAAGTGCCTAAGTGCTCTTAGCCCTGTGCTAGATGGTTGGGACAACGTACTTCACTGAGCTTCTACTACAGCAATTCTAGATAAAAATCAAAGACCTGTTGAAGATTAAGATTTCTGGGGCCAACATTGTTAAGAGTACTGATTTTATGCCTTCACTAGCTTCTAAATGCCTGCCTCGCTGTCCGCGCACCCTGCCACCGTTCCATAGAAATGCTTCGATTACCAACAGTCCTTTGCCAAATTAGGCCAGCGTCCAGGGCACTGGCTCCTCATCTCACTCGGGCCTATGCCAAAGATGTAAGACTTGGTATCGATGCCCGAGCCTTAATGCTTCAAGGCGTAGACCATTTAGTCAATGCTGTAGCCATTACTATGAGGCCAAAGGGAAGAACAGTGATTATTTGACTGAGTTGGGGAAGTTCCCAGAGTAACAGAAGTTGGCGGGACTGTGGCAAACTCTACTGACTTACAAGATAAATATAAAAATATTGGTGCTAAACTTGGTCAAGATGTTGCCAATAACACAAATGAAGGGGCTGGGGATGGGACCATGACTGCTACTGCCCTGGCATGCTCAACTGCCAAGAAGGTTTTGAGAAGATTAGTGAAGGTGCTAATCCTGTGGCAATGACGAGAGGTGTAATGCTAGCTGTGGCTGCTCTAACTGCTGAACTTAGGAAGCCGTCTGCCTCTGTGACAACTGCTGAGGAAATTGCTCAGGTTGCCATGATTTCTGCAAATGGAGACAAAGAAATTGGCAACATTATTTCTGATGCAGTGAAAATGCTTAGGAGAAAGGACATCATCATAGTAAAGGATGGAAAAACACTAAATGATGAATTAGAAATCGTTGAAGGTATGAAGTCTGATTGAGGTTGTATTTCTCCATACCTCATTAACACATCAAAATCTCAGCAATGTGGAGGTGCCTGGGTGGCTCAGTCAGTTTTAGCTTTGGACCTCTTGATTTGGGCTCAGGTCATGATCTCAGGGTCATAGGATCGAGCCCCAAGTTGGGCTCCGGCACTCAGCGGGGAGTCTGTATTTCTCCATCTTGCTCTCACTCACCCTCTGCCCTCCCTCTACTTTCACATGCACATGTTCTCTCTCTAAAATAAAACTTAGGAAAAAAAAAAGTCAGAAATGTAAATTCCAAGATGCCTATATTCTACCAAGCGAAAAGAAAATTCCTAGTGTCCAGTCTATTGTTCCTGCTCTTAAAACTGCCAATGCTCATCTTAAGCCCTTGGTCATAACTGCTAAAGATACTGATGGAGAAGCTCTGAGTACACAGGTTCTGAATAGGTCAAAAGTTGGGTTTTCAGGTTGTAGCAGTCAAAGCTCCAGGTTTTGGTGACAATACAAAGAACTAGCTTAAAGATGTGGCTGTTGCTACTGATGGTGCAATGTTTGCAGAAGAAGGATCAACTCTGAATCTTAAAGATGTTTAGCCTCACAACTTGGGAACATTTGGAGAGGTCATTGGCCAAAAATGATGCCACGTTTTTGTGTGGGTTTTTTTGTTGTTTTTTTTTTTTTATTTTATTTATTTATTTATTTGACAGAGAGAGATCACAAGTAGACAGAGAGGTAGGCAGACAGAGAGTGAAGCAGGCTCCCTGGAAGCAGGCTCCCTGCTGAGCAGGAAGCCCGACGTGGGACTCGATCCCAGGACCCTGAGATCATGACCTGAGCTGAAGGCAGCAGCTCAACCCACTGAGCCCCCCAGGCGCCCCAATGATGCCACGCTTTTAAAGGAAAAGACGAAAAGGCCCAAACTGAGAAACGTATTCAAGAAATCATTGAGCAGTTAGATATGACAACCAGTGAAAAGGAAAAGGAAAAGCTGAATGAACGTCTGGCAAACTCTCAGATGGAGTAGCTGGGCTGAAGGGTGGTAAGAAAAGTGATAAGAAGTGCATGAAAAGGCAGGGAGGGTTGCAGGTGCCCTCAGAGCTGTCAGTAGCGGCAGTGTTCTGGGAGGGGGTTGTGCCCTGCTTCGGCACATTCCAGCTTTGGATTCAATAACTCCGGCTAATGAAGATCCAAAACTTGGTACGGAAATTATGAAGAAGACACTCGAAATTCCTGCAATAACCATTGCTAAGAATTCAGGTGTTGAAAGAGCACTGACAGTTGAGAAAATTATGTGAAGTTCCTCAGAGGTTGGTTATGACACCATGTTTGAGACTCAGTGAATATGGTGGAAGAAGGAATCACTGATCCAACTAAGACTATAAGAACTGCTTTAGTGAATGCAGCTGAAGTGGCCTCTCTGTTAACTACAGCAGAAGTTGTAATCACGGGAGTTCCTCAAGAAGGAAAGGGCCCTGGAATGGGTGCAATGAGTGGAAGAAGAGGTGGTATGGGAGGAGGCGTGTTCTATTTCCTAGAATAGTGCTTCACCATTATTAATGAGCTGTGAGAGGAAGCTCAAGGCAGAGGTCCTCAATAATAACTTCAGAGAAGGCAGCTGAAGAAAATGACTGAAGAAAAGGCTGGCCAGGTGCCTGGATGGCTTGGTCGGTTAAGCGGCCAACTCTCGATTTTGGCTCAGGTCCTGATCTCAGGGTTGTTGAGATCAAGCCCCGCGACTGCTCAGTGGGGAGTCTGCTTGAGGATTCTCTCTCTCCTTCTCCCTCTGAACCCTGTATCCCCCAATGAATAAGTAAATCTTTTTAAGTTGATATTTAAGAAAATCACTATAATCATCAGTTTCTGGCTTCATTTGACAACATATAATGCTTTACTGCTGTCACTGACCATGCTACAGATCATTTACTTTGTATTTTTGAATAAAAAGACATTTGTGCAATCCTGATAACTGAGTACAAGAGCCACGTAGCGAAGTACTGCTTTCAACTTAAACCACTGAGGCATTGTAACTATTATTCTGTCAAAGTCAGGATTTTAGTGCTTGCCATCACCAGATGAAAAAATAAGAAGCAGCCTTTCTTGTGGAGAGTAAGAATAATTGTAATAATTGTAATAATTTCCAATAGAAAGGATATCATACAAGAGAGGAGATGCTCAATGGTACAAAGTTACACAAGGAGATCAAAGGTATATATTCCATGTAGAGCTCCAGGACTCACTTTTGTGACCTTGGAAAGAACACTTTCAGGCAAACAGAAAAAGCGAGTCAGTGCATTGAGGTGTGAATGGAAGAAGCAGATTTGAGACAGAGAATATAACTATGAAACATCTAGTTGTGAGCAGAGACAAGAGTTTCTGTGTAGCTGAAAGTGTACTTGGAACAAGGGAGGATTCGTGCACAGGTGAATGTTTGTTTTTAAGGGGAAAGATCCTTTGACAGGTCTAATGCCAATGGGAAGAAATCAGGAGAGGGGAAGAAGGCTGAGGATATGGAAGAGAAAGAAAATACTCAAGTCAGGGCTTTTAGAAAACACACAGGTGTTAAGATCCAGAACATGCATGAAGGCATTGGCTTATAAGGGGAAGAAGCATCAGAAGGGAAGAACGAAAGAAGTCAGGGAGAGTGATAAATTAGCAGGAGCTTCATATCTCACAGAGGTGATTTTCTCTGTATGCCATCAGTTAAACAGGAGGAAAGGAGAATAATGTGGGGTGAGAGCATAGTACAGTAGAAAAGGTTTTACAGAAAACTGTGGAGAATGGAAGATACCTTTCTAGGATGATACATAAAAGTTGCATCTGAGCGGAGGGCTCACCTGAGGTCATGCTCCCAGATTCTCTCCCTGTTTGCTTGGTGCACCTCATCTCCTCTAATGCCCATCCAGAGGGGCTTACGCATGCCTCCCTCTCTCTTCCTTTTTACCTTCTCCTTCCATGAAGGGGTTAACTCCAGGTGGTGAGTATTTTATCTTGTACTTCACTTTTTTTAAAGAAGTTTATCAATGTAAGAATCAGGTTAAGCATGACTGAATCGTATAGAATACTGTATGATTAAAATCTCAGAGAACTTTTAGTTAACATGGTTTGAATTTGCTGAAAATGACTCACAGAATACCCTTCCCTCCTACAAATTAATGATGATGAAGTTTACCAAGTCTCTGCACTCTTAACCTGTAGACACAATGAAGGAGGAAAACAGTGAAGGGAGCAGAAACCCAAAGAATTTTGCTCTAATTTTCCCCACGTTGCTGGGGGAAAAAAAAATTGTGGTCATGACTAACACGGATAAATGTTCAAGTGGCAGTCTTTATTTTTCTCTCTCCTCCCTCCCTCCCTCTCCTTCGGCTAGACCCTTCTGTTTCCAAGATACCTTCCAGTCTGAGTCTCTGCTGCTCAATTGGGTGTCTCTGATACTGACTGAGGTTGCCTGGCAACATGACCAATAGAACACTCACCAGCCTGTGTGGCACCTCTTATTTTTTGGTTCGCAGGTGGGAGATTCAGACAGAATTGCACGAGGTTTCCACGTTGCAATCCTGTTTCATTTCAGTGATCATATAATGAAGTTTATTACTTACATTATTATACTTCATTACATTACTCAGCATTGTACAGAGGTTTTTTTTGCTTTTTGTCATAATTATTAATACTTCCAAAAAATTTTAAAAAATCAGAAGTAGCTTTCAAAATACTTCCTAAGAATAAATAAATAAATAAATATTTTTTAGAAAATATTTCATTCCTTTTGGAAGCTTATTACCATAAAGGCAAAATTTTTAACTATTAAACATCATAAGATTATTGACAGGGAAGAGATATAAGGGGAACATCTTGGGGATTGGAAGTGCTCTACATCTTGGTTTGCACAGTAGTAACACAAGTATATAACTATGTAAAAATCCATCAACCTGTAGACATAATATTAATGTACTTTACACACTTTAATATGTCTATGGCATGTTTTGAGAGTTTTAGGAAGTAGTGACAAGATGAATAAATATACACACACATATAGAAACAGAGACTATGTAAGCCTGATACATGTTAGGGAACAAAAGTAATCTGTAGGCTTGTATCACAGAACACAGTATCTTCTTAAAGACTGGACATTGCTATTGTATTTAATCAGTTTAGCAAAAGAGACCATTTTGCCATATGGCAACCATGCTTTAACTAATAACTTGCTATTTATAGAGAAGGAGCTTTAACTGTCAATTCAGCTGGGCAAATTGAGTAGAGCAGACAGCACTAATAGCCACACACTGCAAAAGATTCACTCTTTGTTGCAGCCTCACTGGATCTCCAGCAGAATGCCTCAGATACAAAGACCACATCTAGAAATATCTCAAGGAGACACTTCATGCACAAAATCACAGACATGCCTTGCTCGCCTGGCTTCTGAAGTGCCTGAGACCCACAGCTTCCTAAAACATAACGTGTATGGAAAAATAGGTGGGCAAAATCTAACACGAACTTTAAAACAGAGATCCTTGGTGGCTTTACTTTGTTGTATTTTATTTATACCACTTTATTATATAATCTTCACACCACAGTGTGAAGGCATTTTCCATTTTTTTTTAACCCACTGGACTTTCTAAAGAACTTAGCATTGAAAAATTGTGCTGTTTTTAAAAGCACTTTTACATTGTCATTTCATTTGGTCCTCATCATGGCCTTAACATATATTGCCTATTTTATAAATGAGCAATCTAAAGTGCAGAGAATTTAAATGGCTTGTCCAAAAGGACACACTTTGTCTAGCCCAGCGATCTCTGCAAGCAGAATCTGAAGCCAGTTTTCAAATACAGCACTGTGTTTTTCAACTAACATCTATCACTTCACTTCAGAACTGGCAAAACCTCACAATAAAGCCAGTTCCTGTAAAAATTCAACTTTGGTTTGAGAAATTAAGTCTTTATCACTTTATGTGCTGGTTTTAGGATGTTTCCTTTGACAAGAGCGTACGCCTGGCGAGGGAAACTGCACGGAATCACGGAGCTTTGAAGCTGTCAAACAGTGGTGGAGGTCGGCTCGTCTACCTAATTGGTTTGTCAGCTGACCGAACTGAAGTCCGGAGGGTGAGAGTGACGTTCACCAAGTGTCAGAACTTCTAACGGTAGAATTCAAACTGCAACTGATCTTACCTGTTTCTTGGTTCGACAATACATAAAGTGCTGCTATCGTAAACCTGAGTTTTGAGCACTATTTCACTATCGTTAGAAGTACAGAATGGTGTACTTAAAGGGTAGAAATTGAGACTCTCAATCCCATCTAAAAGATAAAGTTTTACCCACGAGGAACAAAGCAAATGGCTTTTCTACCTTATCAATCAGTATTAGGCTTGAATAAACTCTGTCCTCCCTTAAATAACTGAATCTAGTGTAAGTTAATATATGGTGGGTGACATAAAATATACCATTTACTGATCCATTCCTATGTGACAGACCTTTTGCATCTATTACCATATTCAACCCCCACCAAAACGTTTCCAAATAGTAATCATGATATCCCTTTTACAGCTAAGAAAATAAGACAAGTTAGGGTAAGAACCTTGGCTCAACGTCATATAACTAGCAATTTGCAGAGCTGAGATCAGAATCCAGCCAGCTCAGTTTTAAGATAGAATCTGTGTATTTTAACACACACCATTCTAGGTCAGAAATCACATTACCAAAATATATTCCCCATCCTCTAACTGTAACTGAGACTTCTAAGAGCCCACGCAATACTTATCTTCCCCTTGACTACTAGGGACATGTTCAGAGCCATTATGTGTACAACAAAAATACTATTAACAGCTTCTTTTGCAACAAAGAGTAATGATGGTTAGGTAGAAAATACTGGGTAGAGTTTCCAGGGAATCTCTTCAAAGTAGGCTAAATCAGCTGGTAGTATGCCCTTTTGCCACTGCATTTTTTTTTCATTCTTGCTGCAGAGAACACAAATGGCTGTCCAGTAATCATCTTAAACTACTGGAAAACCCTTAAGGATGAAGTCATATGGCCAAGATGGTAGAATAAACTGTCAAAGGAGACTAGATTCTAATGAGCAAGGTACCACAATTCTGGCCCCACGGTGCCAATGGCCAGACTTCCTTTTATAGGAGAAAACTTGAACTCTACCTTGTTTAAAACAATGGAATCTTGCTACACATAATCCAATGAGCTTCAGTTGCGCACAAAACTGTGACAGCAACAACTCACTTTTGTGTAGAAAGGCTATAAAGATAGCAATAACTTAGGACTCTGGCTCTGGTAAATGCAGATGAGGCACTGTGAAGGAAAAAATCATTTTGCTTGGAAAATTTGAAAGGCCGAGTTAAAATATATGTGAAAAAATCTGCATTTTTCCTTCTACTTAGAAAGTCAAAGCTACCAGAAATATTGCTCTTATCCTAATAGTAATAAAAGGCCCGATAATCTACAAAATAATAATTTTTTCTGAGCCCACCAGAGACCTGGAGTTGCAAGACAAAGAGATTAACTAAATTTTAAAGAGTAACAGCCACCGAGGACAGACGGGATGTAAGAACCTTCTCACCTTTGACAGAACATGAGAGGAATAGTTGTTCATTATGAAAGTAGGTAAGAAGAAAACAGCTAAAATTGTAACAAATACTTGAAGGGCAGAACGGGTCACCAGAACAATACAGACACCCTGGGATCACCCAGACACAAAGGAATAAGCACTCATTCATACGCTCTTTTTTCAGACAGCTACCAGTTGCTTAGCAGAAAGACTGAGGTCAGGGCAAGACCAGAAAGAGCACTTTGGTGTCACAAAAACATAAAATCTTTTCTGATTCCCCAGCCCCTTCTCTAATGTAAAGCAAAATTTAACCTTTTAGGACAGAAAACTCTCCTATCTCCAGTGCCCTGGAAAAGATCCACAGTTTCTGGGAAAGAGGTAGAAGAAAAATTCATCTGGCTCTGTTAGACGAACAGGTAATTCTTGGGTCCAGACTCTCAAACTGACACAAAGCAGAGATCTGCTACTACTGGGGGAAGAACAGGACCATCTTCCACAAAGAACCCCAGAGAGTCAAGGAAGAGTTTGGGTACCATGAGAGGAATGGGCAGGAATTACTGAAAGAGCAACTGTCCGGAGGTCCAGATGCCCAGAATAGGTCTAAGGTTGAGACTAGAGCAACGGAACCCAGCATCCTCCTGTCCCTACCAGAAGCACTGTGGCCAAGTTACAAGTAATAGCACTCTGGCACCTAGGGAGGTACAATTGTGCAACAAGAACCTTACTCTGTTATGCAAATGGGGGGGATGTCTCAAAAGGGGAGGGAAGAGAATGAAAAAAAAAAAAAATCCTCTGGCACTCTAAGTCCCACAGTAAGCCCAAGAAAGCAGCAGCTCTGCTGCTGGAATGTGAAGTCTGTTGGGGGAAAAAAAAAAATCAATCAATATAAATCACCAGATTAAAAAAATAAGAAAGAAAAATCATTTGATAATCTCAATAGATACAAAAGAAGCATTTGATAAAATTCAAAACCCAATTATAATGAAAAATCCCAGTAAAACCAGAAAAATACAAACTTTTCAATCTAATATATGATTTTTGTCACAACATTATAGTAAACAGCATTCTCAATGTCACTCAATGGTGACAGTGTTCCCTTTGATCTGGGAATAAAAGCAGAATTTTCATTCTTCCCACTTTCATTCAGCATTGCTCTGGACATTCTAGCCAATTCAGTAAGATATGAAAAAGAAATAAAAGTGTAAAGCTTGGAAGGTATGAAATAATAGTATCTTTAATCCCAGAAAACATAACTTTATGTAGAAAATTCAAAAGAATCTATTAAAAATATTAGAATTAATAAGTGAGTTTATAATCTGCTATATGCAAGGACAGTATTAAAAAACTGTATTTCTTTACTCAAGGAACAAAAAGAAAAAAGTTTTTAAAAATTAATAATATATAATATTATTAAACTGTATAGAACATCTAGAACAAATTAACCACAATGTATAAGACATCTATGCAGAAAACCACAAAATATGATTAGGAGAAATAAAAAAGACCTAAATATATGAAGTACATATACCATGCTCATTTAAAAAGTCAATATCGTAAGTATGTCAATTCTTTAAAAACATACTTAACAATAGATTGAATATAATCCCAACTAAAATCCCAACAATTATTCTTTTGTCAAACCTGACAGATTAATTGTAAAATTTGTTTGAAATAAGGTGAAGTCAAGATTCCTTGAATAAAAACATAGTGGGAGAACCCATTTTAATAGATACCATAAGAGTGACCATAGTTAAAATGGTGTTATAATTAGTAAGAAGAAATTAATAGACCAGTTAAAAACAATAGTTGGGAGGCTCCTGGGGGACTCAGTCAGTTAAGCATCTGACTCTGGATTTCCACTCAGGTCATGATCTCAGGGTGGTAGGATCGAGTTCTGCTTCAGGCTCCATACTGGACACAGAGCTTGCTTAAGATTCTCACTCTGCCAGTCCTGCCCTAAAAGAAGGAAGAGTTGGCCCCAAAAATGCAGACATAGATGGAAATTAAATTTATGATAAAGATGGCATTGAAGAGCAGTGGGCAGAGGTGACTTTTCAGTATGATTCTGTAACAACTGGACATCCAGTTAGAAGGAAAACAGGACTTGACTTCTACTTCAGACCAGTCGCAAAAATAAATTTAAAAAGAATGATCTAAATATAAAGAGGTAAAAATATGATTATAATTAAAATTGGAAACTTCCTCATCAAAAACTCCATTAAGAAACTGAAAAAGCAAGTCACAGAGAGAAAAAAAGGATTTGCAACATGTAATTGAAAGGAGGCTCTTCATTCAAATACAATTAAATTCTGCAGAATAACAATTAAAAAAAATCAACACAATAGAAAAATAGGCAATACATCTGAACAGGCAATTTACAGACAATAATATCCATATGGCAATTAAACCACATAACAGAACCACATTATTCAAAGGGAAATGTAAACTTTATTCTCATCAGAATGGCTAAATTTAAAGGACTGATTCCACCAAGCACTGATACAGATAAAACAATGGGAACTCTCATACATTACTGACTGGAGTATAATTAGTATAAGTACTTTGGAAAATGTTTAGCACTATCCACTAAAATTGAAAATTTGTATACAATTTAACTGAGCAATTTCATCACTGACAGAAACTCATGTATATGTACAGCAAGAAACATCTAAAAGAATGTTCACAGCAGCACTATTCAAAATTGCCCAAACCCAGAAACAGTCCAAATGTCCATCAACAACCACAGATAAATACTTTGTAGCATCTTTCTGCAATGGAATACTACATAGCAATGAAAATTGATGAACCACGGAAAAACATTAACAAAACTTAGATATGTAAGTTAGGAGAGGAAACCAGACACAAAGGAATGCATGACTATTATGAATATACATTAAAAAACTCAAGCTAAACTCGTGTTTTGTATTTAAGGAGTCATGATTAAATGTTAAAACTATAATGAAAAGCAAGGAAGTGATTACAAAAGTCATGAAAAAGTTATCCATATGGAACTGGTGGAAGGGAGTAATGTTTAGGCAGGAAAAAACAAAAATAAACAAACAAAAGAAAAAAACCCAGGGTTTCCAAGATGCAGAAAATGTTCCACTTCTTGATCTGTGAAGTTACATGGGTTTTTGCTTATAAAATTCTGTTTTGTGCCCATAACACATAAAAATTCACAATAACATGTTTAAAAATTATGATAGATGAGATCAAATTCAATTGAACATAACAAACATCTATTGAGAATTTACTGTGTTTTAGGGACCACTAGAAGTGCTTCATCTCCTTTAACCTTCGCAATATTCAGAAAACACACATTTCAAAGGTGAAGAGACTGAGGCCAGAGAGCTTAGATAATTGACACAAAAAAAATCACACAGCTAAAATCACACCTTACAAAATCACACAGCTAAAGAGGACTCGTTTTGAGATCTGGACCCATGCAACAGCGTGGTCCCAGAGCCTAAGCTCCTAAGTAGTACATTATGCTACTTCTCCAGTATAGAAAAAGAGAGATACTCTCTATATTTGGAGTTAGATTTTTTTTCCCTGTCAAGATTATTGTTTAGTATGATGGTAAACTAACTCTAAAATATTGGTCTTTCATGCACCCAAGATATTTAATCTTTAATTTAGCACTCTATCCTTGTTTCATTTTAAGCTATGCTAAGGAAGGGAGACAAATCATATTAAGATGACATATTTACTATTCTAATTTATAATCGAGCAATATCATAAATTACGCTGTTCCTGTTGCCCAGCATAGAAATGAATGTATCCAAGAGATTCCTCATGAACCATAAGGGATATTTCTCCCTAAAGTCCAAAGATTTTCCTCCCCACCCAAAGACTTAACTGAAGAAGTGGTAAACTCTGAAAAAAAAAAAAAAGTTTCTCTGACTATTGGTAATGTCATTTTCCAGTTCAGTCAACCTGGAAATATCAGTTATTTTTTACAGAGATGATGTACTGTGGTTATACAGAGACTCTGGAGATTGAAGGAATGGGCTCAAGCCTCACCTTTGTTATTTTTGAACTATCTGACCTGGGACAATTTACTTGGCTAAAGTCTCCCCCAGTTTTCTCTTGTGCAAAATGAGGATGGTATTAGTATCTAACTCTCAGAGTTGTCTGATGTGAAATTAAATAATATAAATCACTCAGAGTCTGGGGCCAAGTAAATGCCACACAAATGATGATTATTATTACTCCCTGACCCCATTTCTTTCAAAGTCTTACCTGCATCTATTCCTTATCTCCATTCCCATTGTTACGGCCTTAGGTTTTACCCTCACGCCTTATTCTTTTACTTCTATATTTTCCTAAAAACTATCCTCTTGTCTACATGTCTTCCAACTGGAATCCATTGTGAAGACACCACCAGATTAATATCAAAGAGGAACTTTTTATTCACAGGATTGGCCCTCCCAAAATATTCTTTTTTTTTCCTCAATTGCCTACCAATTAAATTCAAAGTCCTCACTGTGATTATCAGTATTTCCTACAACCTAGCTCCAGCCTTAATTTTCCAGTGCCACCTGTTTTTAGTCCAACACAAGAAACTTATTCTGTTGTCAAACTAATTAATTCACCATTCATTGAATGTGAAGTATGTCTCTTCGACTCTAAGCTCAAGGATGCCATTTCCTTGACTTCTCTATTAACATTTTCCAACTGCACCAAGATCTAGTGCAAATGCAATCATCATGATGAAATCTTGAGCCAATGCAGTCCAGAATTGTATCTTTCTTAAATCTCTTCTAATCCTTTATTTTTTCACATATATGTAATTGCTTCATTATTTCTCAAATTATTTAAAACAGCTTTACTGATTTGATTACCTTAGGCTATTCTTGTGATACCATATCCTAATACCCTATTCTTTCTTTATGCTTGTGCCTGTCTTATTTCCTTAAATTGAACATGGAATTTTCTTGAGAGCCATTTCTGTCTTTCCCTCCTACTTGCTCTAGTATTAAACCAGCATGGTGCTCCTCATATAGGAGCATGCAATAAATATTTATTGAATTAAGTGAAGAATCACTACATGTAATCACTAGCTTTGTATTTCAGAGACCACATTTGCAAACTAAAAAGAGAAGCATTCTGTAAGTCCTTCCCTCTCAAAACCAACAGTAGTGTAAGAACACAGTGTGACCCATTCCCTTTAAAGGCAATAATATTTTAAATACTAGTAAGTTTGAAAATATCCCTCAGGTAAAACATTGTCTGACTATTTCAAGAAGTTATGTGTAAAAGTACTGGGATCAGTGGATGACTGAAATGGAAAAAAGATGAAGATCACCCAAGAGACAAAAAGGGAGAGTATCAGTGTGCCACTGTGGTATTATAAAGGATGTCCCTCAATGATGACACACCTGAAGATGACAAACAGGAAAGCTAAGTCAAGCTAAACTCCTCATTCCAAATTTCTCTGCACTGCATGAAACAGCAGGACTGAAAGAAAGACCACAGTCACCTCAAATTCAGAGAAGCATAAGATACATACAGTCTCTGACCTTGGAGAAGCAGCTTTTTTATTTTTTAAGTTTTCTTGACATAAACAACATTTTTTTAAAGATTTTATTTATTTATTTGAGAGATGGGCAGAGGAGAAGCAGACTCCCCACCGAGCAAGGAACCCGATGAGGAACTCGATCCCAGAACCCTGGGATCATGGCCTGCACCCAAGGCAGATGCTTAACCAACTGAGCCACCCAGGCGCCCCCCAACCAACATTTTTTTTAAGATTTTATTTATTTATTTGACAGACAGAGATCACAAGTAGGCAGAGAGGCAGGCAGAGAGAGGAGGAAGCAGGCTCCCTGCTCAGCAGAGAGCCGGATGTGGGGCTCGATCTCAACACCCTGGGATCATGACCTGAGCCGAAGGCAGAGACTTTAACCCACTGAGCCACCCAGGCGCCCCTAAAGACAATTTGTTTCAGATTGCTGAATGCCTCTATTAACACTTAATATCTAACAGGGAGAAAATTACCCTGACTTCATATTGCTTCTCTTTCCCTTGCTGCTATAACCTATAGCTTAGAAACTTCTGCTTAGCCCTGCCATGTAGACATGCTACAGCTATGATTTACAAAACCCACTCTTTACCCAAAACCTACTTCACACCCAGGAGATAAGGAAATACAGAAATGATTATTTTATGATTAAGATTTACAAGAATGGCAGGGCACCTGGAAGGCCCAGTCACTTAAGCGCCCAACTCTTGATTATGGCTTAGGTCATGATCTCAGGGTCATGGGATCAAGTCCTTTGAAGGGCTCCACGATCTGTAAGCAGTGTGCTTGAAATTCTCTCTCTCCCCTTCTCCTTCTGCCTGCTTCCCAGCCCCACTCACACTCTCTCTCTCTCTCTCTGAAATAAATAAAAATATCTTAAGAAAAAAAAAATTACAGGAATGGCATGACCAAATGCCTGTGCACAAAGATGAACTGACCAAGGACAAAGAAGTTACATGACCTTCCTTGGATTTCTACAAACATTAGTTACCTTCTGATAACAATCGCATCCCACTTCCCTCTTTTGCTAATATAAAAGCAGCCAAATTCCATGTTGAGGGAACATGGTTCTCTGGTATACCATCTCTGCAGTTTGCTGGCTTTCTGAATAAAGCCACTTTCCAGGTCCCAACACCTTCCCTTTAGACTTACTGGCCTGTTGTGCAGGAACAGAATCAGCTGATTCCGTGCTATACTTCATAGATATTAACTCACTACAAATGAAGTAGTTCCCAATCTTACATCCATTTTAAAGAGACATTCAGTAATCTGTTTAGTCACAAAGCTATTAAGTGATAAATCAGGTGGTCTGAATCCAGAGTCTGAATTCCTAAACATGTACTAGGCCACCTTTTTTAAGTCATATTGGGAGACAACATAAAAACACCAGTGCTGCCATTATTGCTTCCACATTTTTTATAAATTCTACTTTAGAACTGTCCTCCTGATTATCTCATTTCATCAAACAAGGAATCTGAGCATGAGAAAGCCAGGACTCTGATTCTGTGGTCCCCTCCAAACTCTTAAAATAATAACATAATTTAATTGTTTTAATGAATGAAAGAAAACTCTTGGAGAACTTCAGAACTCTAATTCCAAACACTTTAAAAAAAATATATAAACTTGGGTGATTTAGAAACTTTTTTTTCCAGAATCTACATTTTCACTTCTTCCATCCTAGTTCAAAGCAGTCGAAGTGAGGAATTAGAAAACACCATTTGAAATGAAAGAAATCACATGACAGACAATCCAGCACAAAATACAGTATTTCAGGATAATGCTTAAGCAAAACAGAAATACAAAGAAAGTATCAGAACATGTTTAAACTCTTTAAATATTCATCCTCTTAGAGAAGTTATTTAACTTTGTCTATGTTAATAGATAGAGGCAGTATTATCTGAAAAGTCTTGTGTTCAAAGCCCAGATTCCTTACTTTGAATAGATATTGAGCAAGATGTTAAAACTTCCTCTCAGTTTCTTTTATATATAAAATGGGGATTAAAAATAATGATGTTAAAATACCTGGGGGAGAATTATAGGCAACATATATAAATTGCCTGATTCACAGTAAGTCTTAATACTTGGCAAATCTTAATTCTTAATTCAATACTCCTTTTTAAATCTCCATATCAGCATGGCTAATAACACTAATGTTTCCTGTACTCTTCTCAATTTATAATTCGGAGAAAAAAAATCTCACTCAAATATAAGTGAGAAGTACTATATGCAAGTTATATAAGTAGAACAATAGTAAAATCTGTCCTTAGAAATCTTGAATTTATACAACTTAATTCAGACTAGGAAATAGCTCATCAAATTCTTACCTTTTATATACATTTTGCCTCAATATTCACAAATATCAAGAACCATAAATAGAAATGTGTTCTTTTATGACTGCCAAATTCATTCAGCATGACTGCAATCGAGTGGAAAAATAAAAATACATATTACTTACTGTATGTGGCATTTGGCAATTTCAAAATGATTTGCAAACATTCATCCTCGAAATACTCCTACAAAATGCATCTGTGAAAAGAAAAAAAAATCCAAAAGAGTAAAGCAATTTGCCAAGGTCACAGAAAAACTATTCCAGGCCAACACACACTTAGACAATATATACGTTAACATACTGAAATAAGGTTTTGCAAAATATAGATTACACATCTAGCAAAATATAATGGGCTGGTGAACAGAAATATTTCCAACTATATGCAAATATTCTATACATCAATCAAGGAGGATACTCTTATGAGGTAAGAAGTCTACATACTGACTTCAGAAATATATGCAAGAAACAGTTTACCCAGAACATGGCAGAACAACATAAAAGCAATTCAAAAATATGAGATATTTATAAGTAAATTTAGGCTGGAGATTTGAGGTGGTTATTAAAATATTTCAAGCTTTAAAATGTACTTCTTTCTGATATATGACGATCACTGAGTTAGAAGAGAATTTTACTTGATTTATCCAGAGAATTGCACCAATTCACTTTGTAATTGCATTTCAATTCTAATTGAAAACCATACACTGAGAAAAATGCAGGCATGCTACTTGCACACCTTATAAAAGTACAGAAACTTCCATTTCTTCTTTGTCAGAAAGTCACTTATAAGTAGAAAGTTAATCAGATTTTATTAATTAATTTGTTTTAGAGGACAGGTGTTGGGAAGAGCACATTAATTTCAAAGTTCAAAATATTTCAACTTAAATGGATTTTGTTCTATTGGGTATAGGGTGCCATAAAAGAGCTGCTCAAAACAAAATTAAAACAAAACACACCTAATGAGAACCAAAATAACCTTTAACAGTACAATGTGTTATTTCAGACAGATCGAACACACTATGGACAGTACGAATAAAAAATCCTCTTAAGTAGCCAGCATCTTTAGTGGAACATGAATTCTCAGGGAGGAGCAGAATCTCTGCTCAGAAAGATTGCATTTCCAGTGCTAAATAGAAATATCACCTTACTGATGCAGGAGGCATACTTTTGTGTTCACCAAAAACAAATGTAATCAAATCAGAAGTTCAACAAGCAGAACAGGTCTTCTGAGTTGAAAGTCTCATTTATCTTCCGCTAGTGTATGAGACACAACAAGATGACACCGGCCCCTGCCTTGCCCAAGAATGAGTGACTTTACTAATCCCCAACACAGAGGTTCTCACAGAAGAGGAAACTAGACAGGGTTAGCAATTTATAGTTACACGTCAAAAGTGAATTAAGAAATTTCTTTTTGAACTAAGATATTTTTAAGGAACTGCGTATTTTTATGAATTTCATTGTTCTAAGTTCTAAAGGATACCAACTCACGTCTACCTAGAATTTCAGAAGAATTATAAAGTTATAACAATCAGCGAACCTGTATTTTCTTCAGATCTTAGCATAGTCACCCTCATAGGCAAGAGAACTTAATACTAATCACATGATTTGCCCAATTTGACACAGCCAATAAGAGGTGATCCCAGGCTTCGTACCAGCTTTTCCTGACACAGATTCTTTTCACAACAGCACCTGCTAATCCCTACAATGCATCCCCGACGGAGGGTACAAACTGGGATATAATAACCAAATCTGGTTTACTGACATATTTTTGTTTATCCCACACCATGGTTTTAAAACCATTTAAGAATTTTTTTAAAGCAGATTTCCCATAAGAATTCTCATTTCTACCTTCTTTGAAAGAGCAAAGATTTTGTAAGGCTGGGCTCACAGCCTCCAGAGAACAGAAAAAGCTTGCCCTTCCTGGATGTGGCATGCTTTGGACACATACCTATTGCCTACTTTTGCAAGCTGCCTTCTACTCCACCATCTGCAAGCCCTGAGTGTTTTGTTCCTGATCCCTATGTGCCAACTACAATCAGATCTCTTTGCTGTGAAACTGGAGAGGAGGAACTTTCCTTAGTTATGGGAAAAAAGCTTATTTCATTTGATAAAGCCACTGTTTATAACCACATTTCACTGGATTCTTATAATCAGATATTATTAATTATCTTGTTTTAATGTATATACATTTTAAAATTCCATAGGTTTGAATTTCCATTTTTTAAGTACATATTTGATCATTTTAATTTTTTTAAAGATTTTGTTTACCTGAGAGAGAGAGAGCAAGAGAGAGCATGACCCAGGAGAGGGGCAGACGGAAAGGGAGAAGCGGACTCAAGCCCAATGCGGGGCTTGATTCCAGGACCCTGGGATCATGATCTGACCTGAAGACAGACAATCAACTGAGCCACCCAATTGCCCCCATATTTGATAATTTTTAAAGCTAAGAGAGAAATTTATAAACCCAACTGATTAGCACAAATCAAGGTACTTAATGATCTAGAATAATGATTTTACATTTACCATGACGACATCTTCCAAAGACATCCTTCCTAGACTGACAAGTATACTACTTGATAAGATAATTGTAAAAATAGAGAAAGAAACTTTCAATTTTACTAAATTAAACCAGATTAAGAGAACACAGACCACTGAAGGTAAAGATCAGCAATCCATAAATTCTGGTTGCATCATGGCATATTGCAAATAACCTGAAATGTTGAAACGTTTTGTATAACGCTTAAAATACATAGACCTGGGGGTGCCTAGGTGGTTCAGTTGTCAAGCCTCTGCCTTCAGCTCAGGTCATGATCCCAGGGTCCTGGGATCAAGCCCACATTGGGTTCCCTCCTTGGCAGGAAGCCTGTTTCTCCCTCTCCCACTCCCCTTGTTTGTGTTCCCTCTCTCGCTGTCAAATAAATAAAGAAAATCTTAAAAAAAAATACATAGACCTGGAATTCTGGGTAGTTGTGGTAAAACCAGCCACCCTAAACTGAAACTCTTCCCACATGCTGCAAAAAATATAAACATAAAAAAACACAAAAACATAAACAAACATACAAATCCTAGGTCTTCAGTATAACTGGAAGTTGGAGAATAATAAAAATTTCAAATTATCTGTGAACAGAAAATTAAACACCAACTTCTAACAGAGCTATCTTACATGTTCCCACTGTATTACAGAAATCTAAGGAGTACAGAAAAACTGTAAGGAAAGAGGAAAGCAAGGTTCTAAAAGTAAAACAATACTTTCAAAAAGTTACTGAACAATGAAAATGTGAAAAAACTATCCAGGCCTTTTAAAACATGTACACAGGGAAGCAACAAGAGTATATAAAATTCAAGGTGATGATATTTTGGCTTGGGGGCAAGTAAGGCATTTAAAAATGATAGGATATGTCAAAAGGACATAGGCCTCAGCTTCAAGAAGTTCTTACCAGTCCTATCTAGGACAACTGGAAAATCAAAATAAATAATTATCATAAAGAATTAAGATTCATTATAGTAAATGTAAATAAAGAAGTGAATGAAGTATATAGGGAAGAAGGACAACCTCTTCTCTGCTTGGAATGCCACCTAACAAATGCAGGCCTGTTGAGGGAGTTAGGAAATCACCATTAAGCAAACATTATAGTTAACCAATTCACTCAACAAAACACTGTGGATCCACACTAACTCATGGGTGGGTGTGGGATGAAGAGGAAGGTACTTCCATAGTCTTAAGGCATCCTCTCTCAAATCACTTACTAATTATAGTGGGGGAAATACAAACTTTCAAGGGCAACACTTGGCAGAGATCACCTTATCTAAATGATCAAAGACAACATCATCAATAACGGAGCAAATACACAACACCTGCCTCCACTCCATGAAGGGCCTCACGTGCACTTACGAAGGACCCATCACTCCCGCGGTATACACGTCTGCCCAAAAGCATAACCTGAATCAATCATTTGGAAATATCAGACAAACCCAAACTGAGGAAAGTCTAAAAATATCTTCAAATTCAGTCTTGAAGGACTGAGAAAATGGTCCAGATTAAAGGAAGTTTAAAGGCCATGACAACCAAAGGCACATGTGATCCTAGATGCACTATTACATAACAGTATTTTGTTGATAATACATTTCTCAATTTTTATAATTCTGTGGTTATATAAGACAATGCCCTTATTCTTAGGAAATACATACTAAAATACTTAAATAAAAAAGCATGATGCCTGTAACTTATTCTCAAATGAATCAGAGGAAAATACAACTATGTGTACATATATATGCACATATATATATATAATCATGATTACATAACTACATAATGATGCACATGTATATAAACATGTAAATATATGGAGAGTAAGCACAAATAATAAAGGAGCAAAATGTAAATAACTAATGAATCTGGACAGAGTATCTAGGATTCTTAAGTACAATAATTGCAACTTTTCTGTATGTCTGAAACTGTATCAAAATTTAAAATTAGAGGGGGGCCTACGTGGCTCAATCAGTTGGTTAAGCATCTGCCTTTGCCCAGTGTCCTGGGATCATCAGGCTCCCTGCTCAGCGGGGAGTCAGCTTCTCCCTCCCCCTCTGCCCCTCCTCCACCTGCTCAGACTTTCTCTCTTACTCTCTCTCTCAAATAAATAAAATAAAATCTCTAAAAAAAATTAAAATTACAGGAAAAATACAAAAGTAAATAAATGGTTTACAGTCACTATGGTATTTTGGGATCACAAAAAATAAGCAAACAGATAAATCAATGACATTTTTAAATCAAGAAAAAAACTAGGAAGTTAAAAAATAAGCACGTTGTTTGGACAACTAAAATAACAAAAATCCATTTATGTATTGCTATATACACATCCTCCTGTATTTTACATGTAGATAAATTATATCTATGTATAATTTATATATTAAATATGCCTGTATTTAAATTACAATATTGTTTACAATTTCTGAGTTTACATACACGTATTAAATATATATATTACTGGAGAATGCAAATAAATGTGGAATCTAGTTTTGGATTTTTTTTTAAGATTTTATTTATTTATTTGATAGAGATCACAAGTGTCAGAGAGGCAGGCAGGGAGAGAGGAGGAAGCAGGCTCCCTGCTGAGCAGAGAGCCCGATGCAGGGCTCGATTCCAGAACCCTAAGACCACGACCTGAGCCCAAGACAGAGGCTTTAACCCACTGAGCCACCCAGGTGCCCTGAGTTTTGAATTTTTAAATAAACACTACAGACAATATTATATAAAGCAAATGTAAAATTAAATAATGATATTTTATTCACAAAAAAAGGTATCAGCAGTTAAAGGGAAAAAAATTAAGAAAAAGAAGATTATCAAATAGTCTTAAAGTTTATCAGTTTAAGTGTTTTTTCCCTTATATAACTGTTTTGAAGATCCTTAATTCCTAAAGTAGTATATTTCATGTATAGCTTTTCTGTCTTTATTTCCAGACTATTCTTTAAATAATTATACCACATAAACTATTTTATAATTAATATCTTTTTACTTGTTAATTTCTTTCTGTAGAAATACCATATTTTATCATTACGATACAGAACAATTTCACTCATTGATATCCCATACATGCCATTACTTATTTTGTATTTTTTCATACGTAAGTTATCAAGTATCTGTTACCCAAAAAAATGAAGAACAAAAACACTGTGGTATCCTTTTGTATGTATCTTCTGCTACGGCACGTTTCCTTAGGATTGTTAAATCAAAGAGCATGGCACTGTTAAGACTTGATGTTTTACTATATTAATATGTTAAATAGTAAGTCAGATCATATGACATCCATTAATATACTAAATTTTATACTAATTGCATTAATTAATTAATTAACTAATTAATATACTAATTTTAATTATATTAATAGTATTTGGCATATTTTATTAATACAGATATGCACAATTTCCATATCTGAACCCCACAATCAGGTTATACTTTATAATCATCGCAGCCAGTGGGGTCATGGCATAATATTTGTTGCCTGTTTGAAATTTGATTTGGCCCTACTTCTTCATATTGTCATGTCTTGAACTGATTTCTATGCATTCTGGGTATTATACATGTTGAGTTGAACTACCTTTTAAGATGTTTTCAAAAGAAGTTACCCAAATATCTGACTTGAAATAAAAAACTGTCTCTATGGAAAAGAATGGAAACAGAGTAAGTTTAGTATAATAATTATTTTTGGAGGAATTAACACAATTCCTTATTCTCTTACAAAGCAATAGTCAAGTACTTTATAGGACCTAAGGAAGGAAAATAACTAGATGAACATGTGTTACAGTCCTGTAACTGGGACATGCAACAGCATTGTTACATGACTAGTGGTGCAGGGGAAGGCAGGACACACTACAGATTCTTCTGAATAATCCAGGCAGCGATCCCAGGTCTCATTTCTAATTATGGCAACAATGTGTTCCAATGCCTGCATGCTACCATTTTATTTACACTAGCCATTACCATTTACATCTTATTACACAGATATTACCCCTTTTTTAAGTGTCATTTTCTTTCATTTTTTTAAGATTTTATTTATTTATTTGACACAGAGACAGACTGAGAGAGGGAACGTGAGTGGGATAGGGAGAAGCAGGCTTCCCGCCAAGCAGGGAGCTTGATGAGGAACTCAATCCCAGGACCCTGGCATCATGACCTGAGCTGAAGGCAGACGCTTAAGGACTGAGCCACCCTGGCCCCCTTAAATGTCATTCTAATTGATGGTTTTCAATGATTTTCTACCTCCTTCAGCCACCTTTCTTCCTATATTCACTCTGAATTCCTGCAGAGCCCCTAAAGATTTAGCAACTGTCTAGTCTGGAGATTCCGTACTTTATATTCTTTAATTCTGGAGATGAATACAAATTTCATTCAGGATAAGCACCCACTCAACCCTCTGAAGTCTTTGCTGGTCTGCCCTGACAAGGCACTGAACCAGGGATAATCACAAGTTATACCTTCCTTCACACAGCATGTAAGACAAAAACAAAACTTCACTAACGTGAAGATACACAAACTCTTATTTCCACTCATATTTAAATCTTGTCACTGTGTCAGTGAATAAAATTAGATTAAGTCGAAGTGATTTACTTCTCTCAAAATCATGTTGTTTTTACTCCCATTTGTTTTGTTCTTTTGAGGTGTATGAAATCAACTATCTTTTTATTGATTCCTCTATTTTCCTAGATACCAAAGCAAGATGATTAATCTATAACTTCTAAAGTCATCACTAGTATGTTCTGGTCCTCTCCCTCTCCCTCGCTCCCCATCTCTTTCTCCCTCTCCCTCTCTTGCTCATTCCCTGCCCCCAATATTTTCATGTGCCCTTCAAGAACCCTAAACTAACTCCCTTGCACCATTTCTTTTTTTTTCTTAATTAATTTATTTTTATTTCTTTTCAGCGTAACAGCCTTGCACCATTTCTATTGTAAATATGACTTGATAAAAATCCTATGATAAATTCAATCATGAAAAGCATGACAAATCAGAAACTTCTGGATACTGTATATTAAATATAATTCTTCTGAAGACCATTGGACAACTTATATGAGTGCATAATTGCATGTCCAGTCTGTACTCTATGGTTAAATGCATAGGTACTGCTTTGACCAAGCTCCTGGACACCTTTGACCTTTGATTTTAGACAGTGTGTTCTACATTATAGACAGCATTTACACTGTGGCATTCTCTAACTGAAAACTGTTGATCTATCCCTCTTCTCTACTTGCTCAGTTTGGAAGAAGTCAAGATCCGTTTCCCAAGGCAAGTGGGCTCTCAGTCAATTCTTTTATACCCTCTTTTTTTTTTTTTTTCATTTTGTTGTTGTTATTGTTGTTGTTGTTGAATATTGAAGGAACTGGCAAAGTGCCTTTTCCAAATATTTACCAGCCTCTCCATGCAAAGAGCTTTAAATACCTTCCCCTCCCTCAACTGCACCTGTCTACCTGGAGATGAGAAAATATTTATCCCACGATGAAAACTGTAACAGGCTTGCTCAGCTCACTCCACCCCACTTTCCGCAAACATGCACTAAAGCATGCCATATTTTAGACCTTCACTTCATTATTTTCTAGTCTGCAGAAATTTTACCTTTTCCTTTATATATTCCTCTTTTGACCCATTTCACCTGCATAAAGTTATTCTAAACTAATTAAAGATACAGGCAAAGACGGATGTTAGGAGAATTTCATTATGTAAATCCTTAAAAGTACCTGGAGTGTCTAACAATTAGAGATCAAATACGTAAGTTGTGATTTGTGCAGCTAATAGAATGCTATGCAGGCACAAAACTCATGTCTCAAATAGTACTTATTTATATACAGAAGTCTTAAATATATTTAAAACAATGTACTTTTCTAAAGTAATATGGATAAGGTAGCAATTGTATTACAAATATATATTTATATTTACATATATGTATATAAAATTCAGAAAGATTGAAGGACTATACAGAAAAATGTTAACAGTTATCTGTGAATGATATAATAATGTAAGAAGTATTCATTCTTTTTTATTCTTTTCTTAATTTTGCAAATCTTCTGCAAAAATATGTATCATGATATAATCTAAAAAGAAAGAAAGAATACTAGTTTACAAAAGCTCAGTGGAAAGAAAAGCAACAAAGTACATATGTAAGAACCAAACGCACAGCTATAAATCAGACAAAACTAGCATTAAAAGAGCTGGAGACTAGCATATACAAAACTGGGGCATTATAAGATGAAATTGTCAAAAAAAACTAACAAAATGTGATTTTTTTTTAATGTGATGTGGCTGGACCTGACAGTTGCCTTCCCAATATCTATGCTCTCCTTCCTCCATTGCTATGTGCACTTTTTTTTTTTTTTAAAGATTTATTTAGAAAGAGAGACTGGGGGTGGTAAGGGGAGGGCAGAGGGAGAGGGAGAGAGATCTCAAGCAGACTCCTGCTGAGCACGGAGCCTGAGGTGGAATTTGATGATCTGAGACAAAATCAAGAGCTGGACATTTAACTGACTGAGCCACCCAGGCTCCCCAGCTATGTGCACTTTTACGCTCTTTGGCCTTTGCCTATCTGAAATGTAGATATAATACTGAGAATTCTGGCACCTGTTTTGCGTATTTGAATCTTAAGATGGCTACAAGGATCCAAGCCCTTTGGTGACATGATAGAACCCTCTTGTCACACTTGGGCTACCAATATCAAGGCTTCATATTTTGTGAGGGAAAAATAAATCACTGATTTCTTTATGCTACTCTGGGTATACACTGAACACAATTTCTAAGTGATACATATTATTTAAGAATTTTCAGGTAAGAGGGGCACCTGGGTGCCTCAGTGGGTTAAGCCTCTGCCTTCAGCTCAGGTCATGATCCTGGGGTCCTGGGATCAAGTCCCAAATCGGGCTCTCTGTTCAGCAAGGAGCCTACTTCCCCCTCTCTCTCTGCCTGCCTCTCTGTCTCCTTGTGATCTCTCTCTCTGTCAAATAAATAAATAAAATCTTTGAAAAAAATTTGCAGGTAAGAATAAAGAAAATGTTTCTCTGTGATGGATTTAATGATTATTTAATCAGCATATATGTTATCAAATTTTAGGGTTCATATGCCAAATCATACTTATAATAAAGAAAAATTTAAGGGAGTTCAGAGAAGAAAAATGGAAAGAATTAACATTTAGGAAATTAGGATACATTAAGAATGACTCAAATAGAGAAATTTATATTTCATAAAATGAAATATTTAGTATTTTATCTTGAATTGTATGAAGGCTTTTACAATTAAAATCCAAATAATGAAATAGCACTAAAAGTAGCAGAAGAGAGGAGCTTAGGTGGCTCAGTCAGTTAAGCATCTGCCTTCAAATGAGATCTCACCATCCCAGGGTTCTGGGATCAAGACCCGAGATGTGCTCCCTGCTCAGTGGGGAGCCTGCTTCTCCCTCTCCTTCTGCCCCTCCCAGCCCCACTCATGCTCTCTCTCAAATAAATTTTTTTAAAAATCTATAAAAGTAGGGATGCCTGGGTGGCTCAGTTGGTTAAGCAGCTGCCTTCGGCTCAGGTCATGATCCCAGCGTCCTGGGATGGAGTCCCACATCGGGCTCCTTGCTCAGCGGGGAGCCTGCTTCTCTCTCTGCCTCTGCCTGCCACTCTGTCTGCCTGTGCTCGCTCTCTCTCTGACAAATAAATAAATTTAAAAAAATTAAAAAAAAATTTTAAAAAGATCTATAAAAGTAGAAGGGATTATATTATGCATTAAAAATGAATTTCCAGAAACTAAAAATTATTTAGATACTAGTTTTTAAAGCAAAAACTCTTTGAAACATCTTTTAAGATTTTATTTATTAATTCATCAGACAGAGAGAGAGAGAGAGAAAGAAGCAGAGGCAGAGGGAGAAGCAGGTTGCGTGCAGAGCAGGGAGCCCGATGCGAGACTCTATCCCAGGACCCAGGGATCACCACCTGAGCCGTAGGTATTCATTTAACCAACTGAACCATGCAAGCATCCTAAACATCTTCAAGTCTAAATTCAGGAATGACATCTTTCAAATCATGAAATCCAATTAGAAATATGGTGTGGGTATATGATAAACTGGTAGAGATTGGTTAGATCTCTAGATGGAGATTGGTAGAGATTGTTAGTTTTATATCGTATGTTTTATGGCCAATATTTGTGTTTTCTTCATGTTTTTATACCATTATTTAAACATACTACATTTGTATTAATTTTTTTTTGAGAATAAGTTAGTATTTATCAAAAATGTACCCATTACTCCACTACACCATTCAAACACATGGTGTGGCAGTTTGTATTTTCCAAAGATGGTCACAACAGCTCCCACCCAGCATGCTCTTCTGCTATGTGACCCAGACATCCCACCCATCATGAGATGAAGCCATTCCTTTACTTCCTGGAATCGGAGCAGACCCCAAGACTCCTCTGACCAAGAGGATATGGTAGAAGCAATACTGTACCATTTCCATGAGTAGCCCTTCACTGGCCTAGTGTCTTCTGTTTTCTGCTTCTTGGAGCCCTCAGCTCTCCCATGTTGGGGAGCATTCAAGCATCAGACGTGACTAAAGAAGACATATTGGACATCCAGTTCATCAGCCTTTCGAGGACTCCACCCCCAGCTACCACCTGGTGGCAACTACATGAGAGACCCTAAGTGGGGATCTCCCAGCTGAGCCCAGTCAACCCATACAACTATGAGAGATTACAAATAAATTGCTGTTTGAAGCCAGTAACTCTTGAGATAATTTCTTGCATAGCAGTTAGATAACCAGAAAAAAATGTGATCATACTAGAATCTAAAATCTGAAGTATAGGGGTACCTGGGTGGCTCAGTGGGTTAAGCCTCTGCCTTCTGCTCAGGTCATGATTCCAGGGTCCTGGGATCAAGCCCTGCATCAGGCTCTCTGCTTAGCAGAGAGCCTGCTTCCCCCTCTCTCTTTGCCTGCTTCTCTGCCTACTTATGATCTCTCTGTCAAATAAATAAATAAAATCATTTAAAATCTGAAGTATAATGAATTAATCTAATGTCCTTTATTTATCTGAAATTCTATATATAAACATATACTGACCAGAATGTGAATTGTTTGTATGGTAATCTATTTTTCGGTCTCTGTCTCTACCTCTACCTATGTAAATTATCTTATTTCCAATTAAAATTATTTCCAATAGTTTTTCTGGCCACACACACACACACACACACACAGTGTATAGTGTATGGGGGGGGGACCTTCAGCTTATAAAATAGACTATATAGCAGAACCCTGAGTGCTGTTCCTATATAAAGAACTGACAATGTGGTAAGTGATGTAAATTTGTTTTCTGTTCTCCCCAAAAGCAGAACCAAGTGAGAACAAAGCAAGACCAGTGAGACCAATGGGAAAAGTTATAAGGAATCATGTTTGAGCTCACCCAAGGAAAAGCTCTCTTACTATGAGGAATGCCGAAACAGAATGGGCTGCCGAAGAAAGGGCCTAAGAATTCAAGTAAAAGTTAAATGTCCATACGCCAGATTCAAGCACTGGCTAGTTGCTGAAATTAAATGGTTTTTGAACAGCCCCTTGAATCCATGATTTTGATAAATTTGTGGTGATTACCTTGGAATACATTACACTAATATTTTTATATCCCCATCATATTCCAGAAGAAGATACCAGGAATGTCACAAAGATTCATTCAATAGAGCATTGTTAAATTCATAACCCCTTCTCCACTGAATCAATATTTAACAATTTCTCAAGACATTTCTTGAATGACTAGCAATGTTATGGACTTTGGTGGGCCTCAGGGGAACAATGAGAACTGTGACGCCTCCAATGTGAGAAAGCATATAATTTAAAATGGGAGACAAATGGGGACACAATTAACTACAATAATATAGTGTAAGTTAGCAACAGCAATAGGAACAAAGTGCTGTGGGAACAGAAAAAAAGAATACAATGATTCTGGCTTAAAGACTTGGGAAAATTCCTTAAAAAAAGCCATATCATTTTAATTGATTTGTGCTGTGTGGAAGTAAGTTATTCAAGGCTGAAAAGCAGTGTGTGCAAAGAAAACTGCCCTGGACAGCTCTGACCTATCTAGGTAACAGAGAAGTAATCCAGAGGTCCTGAATAGGTTTAGAAGGGTTAAGAGAGGAAATATGAAGCTACAAAGGTCATTTGGGATAGATTTCTATGAATGATCTTGAATGATACACTAAAGAATCTGAGATTTACCCCGTGGTGCTTTCAAAGGTTTTTACACCGAGGAATGACATGTTCAGAATTAGAGAGATCCCTCTATTGGCAACGTGGAGTGTGCAAAGGACTACATGATGCGGGGGAGCCTGGGTTTAGACTAGGTACAAACTTGACTGAGGGCGGGCGGGGTGACAGGTTCACTCCTCGAGATCCCTCTCAATCTTAAACTCTGTGACTTCTGTCCCTTGCAAAAGAAAGGAGTTCCAAACAAATTCTTATAAATGACCGAGGTGGCAGAACTCTCAGGCCACTGTGGTGAAAATCTAAAAGACACCACCATTTCAAATACCCATTGCATTTGACAAGAAGTCCTACAATCTTTGACTTGCTGACAATGGAATTGGAAAAGGAAAAAAAAATCACAAGGAAGACATTAACATAGCAGAGTAGAAAGACATTTTCATCTTACTGGGAAAGCCAGATAAAAATTGGAGTGACCTAAATCCTTTTCAGCCTGCATCATTTTCCAAAGTAGCACCTACTACTTTGGAAGGCTCAAGGGACCTATCTGTACATGTGCAGTCTAATTAAATGCATGTAGTAAGGACTTAATTGTGGAGGACATTTTGCTAAGTAGAGCACAAAAAGAACTGTGTTGGACTGCCTTTTTGGATTTCATAATCTACAAAAGACTGATGTAGATGTAAGTCTACAACTTAGGAAGATAGAAGAAAAGTTTCATTAAACTATAAGAACAGGCAAAAATACATGTACTTTCACTGAATGCTTCATAAGCATCCATATGCAGGACATCTCCTTGATTAGTTCCATTTCAAAGGAAAGCAGAGCTAAGGGTCAGAGAATAAATACCAGGGACCAGATCTCACTCCTGAGACTTGCTGTAAGAAAAAAGGAAAGCTCGGTCCTACTCAGCTTTAACAGCACTAAAAGCCAAGGTCACTGAAGCAGAAGAAACAGGCCAACCACGACACAGCATCAGTTCTGGGGTACTAGCTCCTTTCTTTTTCTATCCTTGCTTCCTTCTCACTGGTGTTGGCATTGGGCCATTCCAACAAGCTCATGTGGCCTTAAAGAGAGAGAGCTATAGATGTGTCAGAGCAAAACAGTAAGAATTCATAAAATATCTAATAAATAGAAAGCATGAAACTGGATTGAGAAAGTAACATGTGAAAAAGTTAGAAATTGGAGTGCAATGTGAATTTTTTTCCCTGAGAAATAAAATATATGGTGTGTGACATCAGAATTCTTAAGTCCTCTGGATGACTTGCTTGATGGCAATCAGCCAAGCATAGCATCAGATCGCAGTTCTAGAAATAAAGAAACTCACTGTCCTTCAAGCCCCTGCACAATGAACAAATGAGATGCATAATTTCCTAGAAAACACAGCCACAAATAACATGCTATGAACATAATTGCTGAAAAACAGAGAAGAAAAAGTAAAATTTCTACAAAATACCAATATGTAGTAATGTACTCAAATGATAATAATGTTAATACAGAAAGATGATAATTATGTTTGTTTATGGTATGAGGCCCTTTTCTTGTTGGAACACATGGCCTTATGAAAATATGTAGCTCTATTTTGCAGATGTTGTTCAACTCTGAATAAGAAAATAATCCTCAGAAGCAGGAAAGAGAAAATCATCTTTTTAATAGTATGAGACTTCAGTAAGGCAGAAACTTGACAGGAAGCAAGAAGAGCAAATGCACAGAAAAAGGGATTTTGCCTAGGGGATCCCCAGGGTTTTAGAATTGCAAAAGCACTCAGTAATTGCATGCAGTGAACATGAGCCCATTGCTGAAAACTCATTTGTATGTGCCCTTTAATGAAATTTTGGAAGCACCCAATCTTGCATTTACATGTTGTCTTAAAATAAATGGATCCAAAAACCACTGGCCAGATTTATTAATTGATTATGTACACTGACTGCTTAAGAAGGAATCATTTCGTGCACCAATCAAGGGTATTTCTGTATTAAAATGTGATAATTTATTGGCCCACAATTGTCTATACCAACTTATTGTGTGATATAGCCCTTTGGCTAATTAAAAGTGTATAAGATTTATGGAATTACAATGAAACACAGATGCATATAATACATTTTGATTAAAATCACATTTTTTTCATGGCAAGTAAGTACATATATAATATGTACATACAATAAATATAATATATATGAATAAAAAGATGGACAGAAAATAACATCGGTCAAAAGTGACTAAATGTGCGAGCTTTAGGGTGTGTTATTATGGAGAAAAGTGACAAGGTGCTAGGGTACATGAAAATTTTTAAGGCTGGTGAAAACCTAAAACTACTGAGTTAAACCTGATTAAGATAGTTATACTGAAAATAAGGTTTGAGGTAATTAAAGAAGTTGGACAAGAATTTAAATTGGTCCAATAAAGGTCAAAATAAACTCTATAGTTAAAAAGCAACTAAAAGTCAAGAATAAATTTGAATTATCAAAAAATAAGATCAGTAACTTTTTTTCTACCTTGAGTGGTCCCCAAACACAAAATGATGAAGGCCACACTTAAAAAACTCCAGGGAACCCAGAAAAACAAAAACTCAACTTTCAGTAGAAGCCGTTGGGGAAAAACACATACACACACACACGCACACACACAGCTGGTGGGCATTAGTCTGGTCCTATGACTGGAAACAGTATGTATCTTTGATTTAGAGTCAGTTAAAACCGCACTGCAAAATCAATCTTTGCTAAACTTCCTATATCTTGGTTTTATAATGATGGAGAATATTTTTTGTGAGTCACAAAAACGTCAGAAGCACTTGTTAAATAAAATGAAAACTGATCACAAAGCAAGCTTACAAGGTTAATTATCAGTAGTCTATCACACTATAAAATACAGGTGGTGTAATATTTTGGTGGATAGATGTAACAGTACAAGAAAATCAATTGTCTGTCTGTGACTTAATGTAAACTTGATTGAAAACTGTTAACCTCGTGCATGGTTCCCACACATCACAGGAGTCATCACTGGATTTTAGGTATTTCTTATGCAGAAATTCTTTACAAGATTGTTGAAGCTTATAATAAAGGTTTCTTTTTAGTAACTCTTAAAATATTATTGAGGTGGCACACAAAACGTCATGACGGGAGGAGAAAGGAATACGGAGCAAATGCCAGCTGAGGACTCACATTATTTCCAGGCAGTACTAGAAAAATGTTTGAATCACAGTGAGAAAAAAGTAATAAAAAGTTATTTTAATAATTTCATTATTTGTACTATGAAAAGAATTTATAAAACACATGCATTATTTAATATCCTATAAAACCACTTTTTATATGATTAAGTCTCACAAAATATAATGTAAGTTAGTCCTTTGTCACTTTTTTAAAATAACTATTCTATTTTACTGAACATGTTTTTGGAGTTGAGGAACTTGTAGGTTACATTTAACAATTAGCTCTGGAACATTTTAACCGTCTGCAAATGATTCACAAATAAATCAAAAACAGCATGATACATCATTAGATTCCCACCAACAGTTTATTAATTTATATATAATTACCATTTGTTCAAATTATTGTGGAGGAAATTACAAACTATTGGTGTTTAAACACCACATTTTCCTCATATGGTAAGAAAAGAGAATCAGACTTCAAATATTCAGACTTCAAATAAATGAGATATCAATTAATTTGTTATTTCAAAATATGTGTTCTTCTAAATAAAAAATAGAAAACCTCCAGTTAAGCATTTATTTAAAAAAATAAAGAAAAACAAGTAGATATCACATACTGAATATGAAATCTCCCTCTAAAGCACAAAAAACTAATGTCACATCTTTTTCATTCAGGGACTAAAGGCTAGGATGGCAACATGTTTTAAAATTTTTACTATTTTTCGTATTCTCACACACAAAAAAAAGCTCTTATCTTTCCAGTTCTCTTAGGATCATTCTCAAGAAAAAATAACCTAGTCAAAGCTGATCAAAAAACCAAAGATAAAATGGAGGATGACTGTTCAACTTAACCAAGAACACCTAACAAAAATTAGCAGTGACACCAGAATCTTCCAAATAAAGTTAAAGCAAATAGAAGCTTACCACCACCCTTTTTCAAAGCTAGATGCACTTTCTGCAAAGAGGCATTTCCATGTTAAGCATTGTGTACAATTTCTACAAAGTTATAATATTCATCAGTGTGTTATCTTTGCCTTCACACATTTACATTCTCTTTTCTCTTAAATAAAATTTCTAAATACTTTGCTAATACAGTTTAACTGTGGTTCTGTTTTGCTTGACTTCAATCCTATCTTTGACTTCTATTTATTTATTGTCTCCTGGGATCTGATTTTGCAGTTACTCTTTACAATAACTCTTCCATGTCTGATCATTTTATTTCAGAAATCGGTTAAGCAGGCCAGATTTACTAGGCACCTGTCATGCTAAATGCCAGTAGAGGACCCTGGAAGAGGAGGTACATTAATAATAGCTAGCATTTGTTGAGCGCTTGCAAATGCCAAGCACAGTAACTGATACATTACCTGCATTGTCACCTCAACCCTCATGACAACCTATTAAAATACTTGTAATTATTAGGTGGGTGAAAATAAATATCTAGCTCTTACTATTGTGAGAATAAAATTAGCTAATCTATGAAAAGCACTTAAAAGGGAACCTCATGCCCATTAGAGACCTGGGTTTTATTAGTGGTAGCTATTATTACTATTACCCTCATTTTTAAGATCAGGTAACTAAATTCCACAGAGATTATGTAACTGTCATTTGCCAGTCTATTAGTAATTGGATGAGTCATAGCTTCTAAACTGCATTTATGCAAACGCCACAGTCAAACCTGTATCTTTAACACAACCATGCTTCTCTGGCCCCTCCAAACTTGAATGTCTACATTTTTTCTACCTTAAAATCAAGGGGTCATTCATATACTTAGAGGTTCTAATTAACTGCCAAGAATGCCACTTTTAAAAGGAAATTAAACGACCTTTGATTCAACAAACTAAGTGATATAGCAGGACAAAGCAACTCTCACTGCACCCAAATCACTGTCCAAAAACCAGATTACTCAAAAAATGGTAAAAGGAGGTGATCCAGAGAGATTATAATCACAAGCTGTCAACAGAAACAAGATATTCACAGCTTTAAAGAATGCCTTGTAATTTGCTTTTTCTCACTTCAGAATCCCCCATCCTTTCATACCATAAAAACACTGTATTTGGGAGGCACCCTCAGGGCTCAATCAGTTAAGTGCCCAACTCTTGGATTTCAGCTCAGGTTATGATCTCAGGTCCTGAAATCAAGCCCTACCTCAGCCTGCTTAAGATTCTCTCTCCCCCTTTCCCTCTGCTCCTTCCCCAGCTGGTGCATTCTCTCTCTCTAGGAAAAAAAAATATATATATATATATTTTTTTTTTAACAGATCAATTAAAAGTAATTTTTTTTTTGCAATTTTCCACAATACCTTTTCATGTTACATACATCCCAAGTTATGAAGGAAAACGGAAATTTCATTCCTCCCTCTCTCTCTCTCCCTCTAAAACTATCACAAATTTTCTTTTGGTTTACTGAGCTGACTGATATTCATAGTTAAAAGATGCTAAAGAACACACAGATACGTAACACACATACCACACACACAATTCTTCCAGCAATCAGCAGCTTAAGAAACTCTCAATGAAACACATCTGTGTTCTCACATTTATTAGGAATAGCTAGCATTTTTAAAACAACTATTTCTGATTGTCTATGAAATTAAAGTTTTATCCCAAATAATAAGCAGCACTGAGAAATTCAAGCCAGCTGCCAATAATCTAAAATAGCAAAATCCTCACATCTGTGTAACAGTGAAATGCCCACTCTTCATCTATCAATTCTTCTGTGAATCCGCAGGCACATCAGGTAATCACAGTAACTGGTATAATTTAATAACACAGAGGACTATAAAATTTACCATCTCTATCTGGAAACCACTACAAAATGTTGTTTAAAATTATTGCTTAGTGCCATGAAAATATTCAGGAAAACAGAAATGGAATGGAGATAAGATCTTTTAAAGAATCTTTTAGTAATGCTTTGCATGTCTACATCAGAAAATAAAAGTTATATTGTTTTACTTATAAGGAAAACCTTGCATAATGAAAAAAACGATCAAAACATTTGGGAAGTGGTTATTACAGATTAATAAGGCTAAAGAAGCATGATTGTGGTTTGAGTGGTCAATTCAATTAGACACAAGGTAAAGAAATAAAGTTAAAGAGAATGAAGACCACTGTTAAAAAGACAATTAACACCTTTAACAGACAGCTAGAACAAGAAGCCTGAGTCAGTCTTTTTTTTTTTTTTTAAGATTTTATTTATCTATTTATTTGAGAGAGAGGCGGTGAGAGAGAGCATGAGCGAGGAGAAGGTCAGAGGGAGAAGCAGACTCCCCGTGGAGCTGGGAGCCCGATTCGGGACTCGATCCCGGGACTCCAGGATCATGACCTGAGCCGAAGACAGTCGTCCAACCAACTGAGCCACCCAGGCGTACCGAGTCAGTCTTGACAACTATAATACCTACAAAAATTCATTCTCAAAGAAAATAAGAGGTTTCTCTCTGTAAAAATAAACAGTAGATTACAGAGTGATATCAGGTATTTTTTTTCAAACTAGTTGCTTTATTTTTTAACTTTTTATTTAAATTCCAGTGAGTTAATACATAGTATAATATTAGTTTCAGTAACAGAATTTTGTGATTCGTCACTACATACAATATCCAGTGCTCATCAAAAGTGCCCTCCTCAATACCCCTCCCCCATCTAACACATCCCCTCACCCACCAGTTGCTTTAAAGGTAGGGAAATTCAGTTCCAGAAAAGTTAAATGACATGCCACAGATGTTAAGTTTTTTTCTGGACTAGAATCTAGTTCTTCTCCTCCCCATGATCTTTATAATGCTGTAGGGGATGACGGCTACTATGCTAGCATGAGGTTAGTATTTACATTTCTTTATATAGTGCAACCCCCATCCCGAAATCCAACCAGTTCCTCTCCTCTGAAGGAATCATAATTGTTTATTACTTCCACAATAGAAGCCTTAAATTCAAATGTCTTCACAGACCAGCGTGATTTAACAGAGAGTAATTGGAATTTGTAAAAATCTGGAGAGTACATAACCACCTCAATGCAGGCACATTTTTTAAAAATCAAATTGAGGCATACTTTGACCACACAAATGGACTCAAAGTATTTTAGACATTAACTAAATTATCTCACTTGCCACATTCCCCACTTCTCTGTACTCTTCCTCTTAATATATTAATTATTCCTCCTCTTGGTTATCTTTCTAACTTTAAGGAATACATCATCACTGTTATTTCTTGTCATCAACTGTAGACACTATCTCTTGACCCTATTTTGTAATGTGCTAATCTTCCAATCCTTACCATTCCCTGCTGCCTTCTCCAAACCTCATACCAAACTCCCAGCCCGCACCATCTTTATGTTTACTGTAACATTACCAGTGCTGATAATGTTTGCATTCAATGGTATAGTCATGATTATCCTTGACATTTTATCTAAAGACTGATGCTAAAAATTGAAAATCACTAAATACCGTTTATTTAATTAACATAAAACTTTGTTCATTTATTTTTAAAGATTTCATTTATTTAAGAGCAAGAGAGAGAGAGCATGAGCAGGGCAGGAGGAGCAGAGAGAGAAGGAGAAGCAGAGTCCCCACTGAGCAGGGAGTCCAACACAGGGCCCCATCCAGAACTCTGAGACCATGACCTGTGCAGATAACTAACCAACTGAGCCACCCAGGTGCCCCTAAAACTATGTTCATTTAAGAGTAAAGTAAGATTCTATGATTAGATTACTTTCCTTTCTTGAAGATTCTTTTTTTTTTTTTTTTCTTTTTTTCCTGGAGCTTCTCCTCTTTTTCTCCTGGCACTGCTTTTCTTTTTCTTTTCAAATACATCTTGAACATTAAATGTTCTATAATGTCTGCTTATGTCAGAGAGACACTCACTGACCTAAGCACTCCATTTTTACACTAATCCTGCACTGCACTGGAACAACATAACCTGTTTGCTGTCTTGGACTGCTTTATAACCATCATGCCATGTCTTTTTCTTTCTCAATTAGACTTTGCTAGAATTGCACTTCAAGTAATTTTTTAAGAAAGGCCATATTTGTGGAAAATATATTTAGTCTTTGTGTGCCTGAAAATGTCTTTATCCCACTCTTGCACTTGATTGATATTTTCAGTGGATATCAAATTTTGAGTTGCAAATTGTCTTTCTTCAGAAATTTGAGAATTATTCTATTAATCCTTGCTTTTTTTGAGATATAACTAATATCTACACAAATTATGCTTATTTCAGGTATACAACAGTGATACAACATTTGTATAGACTGAAATAATGAGCATAAGTCTAGTTACCACCTGCCACCTGCTAAAGTTAACACAGTATTACTATTTTCCCCATGTTGTACATCATATCCCCATGATTTTATAATGGGAAATTTGTACTTCTTGACCCCCTGAACCCACTTGGCTTGCCCAATCCCCCTCTTCTCTGACAACCACCAATCTATTCTCTACAAGTCTGGATTTTGTTTTGTTTCTTAGACTCCATATGTAAGTGAAATTATGTGGTATTTATCCTTCTCTGTCCAACTTAGTATATGCAAAAGAATATCCTCAAGGTCCATCCATATTGTATCAAATAACAAGATTTCACCTTTTTTCTTGTCTGAGTAGTATACTATTGTACACATAATAGATATATGTATCACATCTTCTATCACATACATCAATGGATACTTAGGTTGTTTCCACACTAATATTTCAGAAATTATATTGCAATAAAATTAGGGTACATAGATCTTTTCAAATTAGTGTTCTTGTTTTCTTTGGGTACATACCTGGAAGTGGAATTGCTGGACTGCATGGCATTTTTAGTTTTAATATTCTGAGAATCATTCATAGTGGTAATATATTGCTTTCCACAGTACCAGCACCACTTACATGCCCACTGTCAGTGCACAACTATTCGCTTTTATCTACATCCTCACCAATATTTGTTATTTCTTATCTTTTTGATAACAGCCACTCTGATAGGTATAAGGTGGTATCTCACTATGGTTTTGATTTACATTTCCCTGATGAACAGTGACATCAAGCATTTTCCCATGTACTTGTAGTCATCTTCTTTGGAAAAGTGTCTAATCAGATCCTCTGCTAATTTTTAAATGAGATTGTTATTTATTATTGGGTTATGAAGTTTTTATTTTTTTAATATTAATCCCTTAGCAGATATCTGATTTGCAACTATCTTCTCCTATTCAGTAGGCTGCCTTTCTGTTTTGTTGCTTGTTTTCTTAACTGTGCAGAAACTTTTTAGTTTGATATTGTCCATTTGTTTATTTTTACTTTTCTTTCCCTTGCTTTTGGAGCCAGAGTAAAAAACAAACAAACAAACAAAAAACACTACTTATTATAAGTCAAGAAGCTTTTTGTCTATGTTTTCTTTTCTGAGTTTTATGGTTTCAGGTCTTACATTGAAGTCTTTAATCCATTTTGAGTTAATTTTTGTATATGGCATAAGGTAGTAGTTTCATTCTTTTGATTGTAATTGTCCAGTTTTCCCAATCTCATTTATTGATGAGACTGTGCTAGCCCCACTATATATTCTTGTCCATCTTACCATAAATTAATTTGCCATATATGTGTGGGGTTATTTCTGGGCTTTCTACTCTGTTCTATTGAACTACGTGTGTATCTATTTTTATGCTAACACCAGGCAGTTTTGATAACATCCTTGTAGTATATTTTGAAATCAGAAGAGTGTGATACTTCTGGCTTTTTTCCTCTTTCTCAAAATTGGTTTTGGTTATTCAGAAACTTTTATGATTCCATACAGATTTTAAAATAATTTGTTCAAGTTGTAAAAAACGCCATTGAATTTTGATAGGGATTCCATTAAATCTATACATTGCTTAGGGAACTATGGTCATTTTAATATTAATTTAATATCAGTTCTTCCAATATATGGGCACAGAATATCTTTCCATTTATTTGTCTTGATTTCCTTGTTTTATATGCTTTTCCGCATACAAATGTTAAATGGTGTATCACTTTAATTGATTTGTGGATATTCAAACATCCTGGAGTCCCTGAACAAATCCCACTTGATCATGTTGTATCACAGTTTTAATGTATTGCCCTATTGGATTTGCTAATATTTTATTAAGGATTTTTGCATCTATGTTCATGATGAATATTGGCCTGCAGTTTCATTTTTAATAATATTCTTGTCTGGTTTTGGTATCAGGATAATGTTGGTCTGATAAAATGAATTTGGGTACTTTCCCTTCTCTTTAACTTCTTGGAAGAGTTTGAGAAGGCTAGGTATTAAGTTGTTGAATGTTTGGTAGAATCACCTCTGAGGCACTCTGATCCTGGACTTTTGTTTACTGGGAGGTTTTTATGACTATTCAAAACCTTATTAGTAACTGATCTATTCAGATTTTCTATTTCCTCATGATTCATTCTTAGAAGACTGTAAGTTTCCAAAAACGTATTTGTTAGCATATAATTGGTCACAGTAGTCTCATGATCTTTTATGTTTCTGTGGTTATCAGCTATTACTTCTCTTTTGTTTCTGATTTTATTTGAGTCCTCTCTTTTATTCTTGGTGAATCTAGCTAAAAGCTTGCCAATTTCATTTATCTTTTCAAAGAAACAGCTTAGTTTCATTAATAGATTCTATTGTCTTTTTAGCCTCTATTCTATTTATTTCTGTTGTGACTTTATTTCCTTCCTTCTACTAAACTTAAGCTTTGTTCTTCTTTTTCTACTTTGTTAATGTGTAAAGTTAAAATGTTTGAGATTTCTCTTGTTTCTTGAGGTAGGCCTGTTCTATGAATTTCCCTCTTAGAACTGCTTTGCTGTATCCCAGATTTTGATACATCAGATTTCTGTTTTCATTTGTCTCTAGGTATGTCTTCTCCTTTGATTTCTTTTATGACCCAGTAGTTATTCAGTGACCAGTTGTTTAATCTCCATGTATTTGTAGTTTTTCTAGTTTTCTTCTTGTAATTGATTTCCAGTTTCATCTTTGAGGTCAGAAAAGATGCTTGATGATTATTTCCATCTTCTTGAACTTATTAGGACTTGTTTTCTGACCTATCATGTGATCCATCCTAGAGAATATTCCATGTGCACTTGAGAAAAATGTGTATTTTGTAACTTATCAATGGGATATTTTATATACAGTAAGTACATCTGGTCTCTTATGCCCTTTATGACAAATGTTTCCTTATTGATTTTCTGTTTGGATGTTCTACCCATTGATGTAAGTAGGGTGTTCAAGTTCCCCACTCTTATCAATTATTGTATTGCTCTCAATTTTTCCTAGGTCTGTTAATATTTGCTTTATATATTTTGGTCTTCCTATGTTGAGTGTACATATAATGACAAATATTATATCTTTTGCTGGATTGACCCCTTTATCATAATGCAACGCCCCTCTTTGTCTTCTATTACAGTATGTTTTAAGGTCTATTTTCTCTGATGAGCATGGAGCTATACCAGCTTTCTTTTATTTCCATTTGCAGTGAATATCTTTTTCCTACCCTTAACTTTCAATCTGTGTGTGTATTTATTTTTGGAGTCACTTATAAGCAGCACACAGAATTGGCATTGTTTTTGTATTTTTTTAAATACATTCTATATATTTTAATTTGGTCTGTTTCTCTTCTTTTATGGTTTGATGACTATTTAGTGTTATGTTTAGATTTACTTTTGCATTTTTTTAATTCAATTAACCAACATACAGTATATCATTAGTTTTGGATGTAGAGTTCAATAATTCATCAGTTCAGTAATTCATCCAGTGCTCATCTCATCACGTGCCCTCCTTAATGCCCATCACTCAATTAGCCCATTCCCTCCACTCATCTCACCTCCAGCAACCCTCGGTTTGTTTCCTATAGTTAAGAGTCCCATTCAGTTTTCCCTCCCTTCCCCTATGATACTCTGTGCTGTTTCTTATATTCCACATATGTGTGAAACTATATAACTGTCTTTCTCTGACTTATTTCGCTAGGCATAATACTCGCCAGTTTCATCCACACTGATGTAAATGTTAAGTATTCATTCTTTCTGATGGCTGAGTACTATTCCATTGTGTATATATATACCACATCTTATCCATTCATCTGTCGACAGACATTGGGGCTCTCTCCATTTTGGCTATTGTGGACATTGCAGCTATAAATGTTGAGGTGCAGGTGCCCCTTCAGAGCAATACATTTCTATCTTTGGGGTAAATACCTGGTAATGCAATTGCTGGATAGAATCATAGCTCTATTTTTAACTTCTTAAGGAACCTCTATACTGTTTTCCAGAGTGGCTGTATGAACTTTCATTCCCAACAATAGTTTCTCTGCATCCTTGCAAACATCTGTCATTTCCTGATTTGTTAATTTTAGACATTCTGACTGGTATGTGGTGGTATCTCATTGTGGTTTAGATTTCTACTTCTCTGATGCCAGTGATGTGGAACATTTTTTAATGTTTCTGTTAGCCATTTTTATCCCTTCTTTGGAGAAATGTCTGTTCATATCTTCTGTCCATTTCTTGACCATATTTTTGTTCTTGGGGTGTTGAGCTTGGTAAGTTCTTTACAGATCTTGGATACTACCCCTTTATCCAATATGTCATTTGCAAATATCTTCGCCCAATGCATAAGTTGCGATTTAGTTTTGTTGACTATTTCCTTTGCTGTGCAGAAGCTTTTTATCTTGATGAAGTCCCAACAGTTGACTTTTGCCTTTGTTTCCCTGGCCTTTGGAGATGTGTCCAGCAAGAAGTTGCTATACCCGAGGAGAAAGAGGTTGCTGCCTATGCTCTCTAGGATTCTGATGGATCCTGTCTTGCATTTAGGTCTTCCATACATTCTGAGCTTACCTTTGTTATGGTGTCCAATTTCATTCTTCTACATGTGGCTGTCCAATTTTCCAACACCATTTATTAAAGAGACTGCCCTTTTTCCGTTGGATATTCTTTTCTGCTTTTGTTGAAAATTGTTGACCACAGGGTTGAGGGTTCATTTCTGGGTTCTCTACTCTGTTCCACTGATCTGTGTGTCTATTTTTGAGCCAGCACCATACTCTCTGATGATTACAACTTTGTAATATAGCTTGAAGTCCGGCACTGTGCTGCCCCCAGCTTAGGTTTTCATTTTCAACATTCCTCTGGCTGTTCAGGGTCTTTTCTGGTTCCATACAGATTTTAGGATTATTTGTTCCAGCTCTGTGAAAAACATCAATGGTATTTTAAAGGGACTGCATCGAATGTGTTGATTGCTCTGGGTAGCATAGACATTTTAACAATATTTATTCTTCTGATCCCTGAGCATGGAATGTTTTTCTATTTCTTTGTGTATTCCTCAATTTCTTTCATAAGTGTTCTGTAGTTTTTAGAGTACAGATCCTTTTACTACTTTGGTTAGGTTTATTCCCAAGTATCTTATGGTTTCTGGTACAATCGTAAATGAGATGGATTCTTTAATTTCTCTTTCCTCTCATTATTACTGCTTAGAAATGCAACTGATTTCTGTCCATTGATTTTTTTATTCTGCCATGCTGCTGACTTCCTGTATGAGTTCTAGCAATTTTGGGGTGGAGTCTTCTGGGTTTTCCACATAAAGTATCATGTAATCTGCAAAACAGTGAGAGTCTGACACCTTATTTGCCAATTTGAATGCCTTTTATTTCTTCCCAGGGTAGACTGCTCTGGAAAGCCATCCAGCCCTGGACTCTTATTTGTTGGGAGATTTCTGATTACTGTTTCAATTTCCTTTGAAATGGCTGGTCTTTGGATTAGAGCATTTAGCCCATTTACATTTAGAATAACTACTGAAAGATATGAATTTAGTGCCATTGTATTACCTGTAAACACCATTTCTGCATATTATCTCTGTTCCTTTCTCAGCCAAGTTACTTTTGGGCTCTCTCTTCATTTACAGGATCCTCTTTAATATTTTTTGCAGGCCTGACTGAGTGATCACAAATTCTTTAAATTTCTGTTTTGTCCTGGAAGCTCTTTATCTGTCCTTCCATTCTGAATGACAGCTGCTGGACAAAATATTCTTGGTTGTACATCTTTCTCATTTAGTACCCTGAATATATCATGCCAGCCCTTTCTGGCCTGCCAGGTGTCTGATGATAGGGCTCTGCCAGACTAATGTTCCTGCCCTTGTAGGTTAAGATCCTCTTCTCTCAAGCTGCTTTCAGGATTTTCTCTTTATTGCTGAAATTTTGCAAGCTTCACTATTCCATGTCAGGGTGCTGATCTCTTTTTACTGATTTTGATGGGGGTTCTCTGAGCCTCTGGGACTTGAATGCCTCTTTTTTTCCCCTAGATTAGGGAAGTTCTCAGCTATGATTTGGTCAAATATGCCTGTGTCCCTCTCTATTTTCTTCCTCTATGATCCCAATAATTTTAACATTGTTTCACTTTATGGTATTGCCTTCTTGAAGCCTCCCCTCATGGTCTATTAGTTGTTTTTCTTTTTCTCAGCTTCCTTCCTTTGCATCATTTGTCTTCTATCTCATTGACTCTTCTTCCTCACTTACCCTAGCTGTTAGAACATTCATTTTAGACTTCATCTCTGTTAAAGTATTTTTAATTTTGCTCTGATTAGATTTTATTTCTGCACCAAAGAGCTTCTGTAGCGTCTTTTATGCTTTTTTCAAGCCCAGCTAGTAATTCTATAATCATTATTCTGAATTCTAGGTCTGACATTTTACTTATATCCATATCAATTAGATCTATGACAGTATTACCTCTGTTTCTTTCTTTTATTGTGAATATTTCTTTCTAGTCATTCTGTCCTGAGAAGAACAGAGGAACAAAAGAACAAAATCAAAAATATCAACCATGACCCCAGCAAAATACACACTAGGCAAATCTGAAGAAGTCAGAAACCAAAAGAAAAAAAAAAAGGAAAAAGGGAGAATATAATCTTACAGGCAGACAAAACGGGGTGATCCACTTGATCCTGGGTGTATTTGGTCTGTTTATTAAAAGACGCTAAATCCCGAAATTGTGAAGAAAGAAAAACTTATGTATAAACAAAAATAAAATTGAATACAGTGAAAGGAAGCCAAAAATGAATATCTATAAAATGTTAAGTATAAACATGAAAATTAAAAAGACTTAAAAACAAGGACTTGATAAAATAAGAAACTAATTGAAAAGGAAAAAAGAAAATTTTAAACTGAAAGATGAATGACTTGTAAGGAAAAAACCCTCAAATTCTATATATTTTCTCTTAGCACAGTTTTTCAGTTCTGTGTGATCCATAAATTCGGTATTCGCCTGCTGTTCCTGCTGGTCTTCTGGGAGAGGGGCCTGTTGCACTGATTCTCAGGTGTCTTTGCCGGGATGGAGCTGCACATTTCCTTGCTAGAGGGCCGGGCTCAGTACAAGGTTCTCTGGGTTGCTCTATGTGACTTTTGTTCCCTAAAGACTTTTCACACTCCTTTAGAGGATGAAAAAGAAATTAAAAAAATTTTTAAAAAATGGCAGCACCCTGATCTCCAGCCCTGGAGCTGAAGGAACACTGCCCCCACTCTTCATGTACCCTCAGGGAAAGGCAGTCAGTCCCTTTTGTGTGTACCAAACTCCTTAGATTCCTTCACTGCATAGGACCCTAATCCTCCCAGGGGAAGGGAGGGAGTCTCACTGTGCCCTGCTACTCCCTAGGCCCCTGCTCCAGAGCAGTTGTCTGATCATGTACACTCCTGTGCTGCTCCTCCCAGGGGAAGAAGCAGGGTCTAACAGCAGTTGTTGCTTGCTGGGTCCCTGATTGGAAAGTAGTCAGTTGATCTCGCTGCAGTTCGTGGTTTATTGCAACACCAAGTTGAGAGGCCACTCTGGGGCTCGCTAATTGTAACTGGCTTCCCCACACCAATGCTTGGGAACTCTGCTGCACCCAAGCACTTCCATTCTTTCTGTGACTTTGGGGATCCTGAGACCAAACTTTCCCACGAAGAATTCTGCCCCACTTTGCCACCCAAGCACCTTTCAGGCAGGGGAGTCCCTCACAGCAGGAGACCTGTAAAAGTTCTAATTTTGCACTCCACTGCTAAACCACTTTCCAGTAGCCGGCTTACAGAAGCTCCCTCTCCCCATGGTTTATTTTCCAATATATCCCCTCAGATTCATGTCTCCACACCTCCTACCTTGCAAAAAGCGGTCGATTTTCTATTTGCATAATTGCAGCAATTCTTTTATTAGATCTCAAATTGAATTCACAGGTGTTGGGAATGATTTGTCAGATATCTAGCTCAATTCAAGGGACTGGGTGAAAAGAAGTCCCCTGCTCAGCTGCCATCCTGCCTCTCCTCCAGGACTTCTGATCTTAACTCCAAGATTCTCTCTACTGGCTATTGGAACAGGCTGCTCAATCATTAAATTAGTATTTCAAGTCTTGTCAACAGAGAAGATACCTTAATTATTGCTGTGAAAACTTGAGGTCCTGCTACTCTGAAGCATTCTCCTTGCTTCTGTTAAGAGCACAGTCATTTCCTTTGGGAAAGCATCTCTCCCACACTGTCTGCTCTTTTGCATTTTCTTTTGTGTATTTACTGTAAGTTCTTGTTTTGTGGTTACCAAGAGGTTCACATATATCATTCTCTATATATAATGATCTATTTTAAGTTAATGGCAACTTAAATTTGAACACATTTTTCAAAACCACACTTTTACCCCATCCCCAACACATTTTATGTTTTAATGTCACATTTTACATCTTTGTATTTTATGTTTTAATTATTTTGGCTTTGGTTAATCTTACTATTTGTATCTTTTAACCTTCATACTAGCTTTAGAAGTATTTGATCCATTGCCTTTCGCAAATTTTTACATTTTCCAGTGACATTTTTACTTTATGTTTTATTGTTAATTAGCACCATCATTTTCAGCTTAAAGAAGGTCCTTTAACATTTCTTGTAAAAATGATTCAGTAGTGATGAACTCCTTTCGCACATCTGGAAAATGCTTTCTCTTTCCTTCAGTTCTGAATGATAATCTTGCCAGTTAGAACACTCTTGGTTGGAAGTTTCTTCCTTTTAGCACTTTGAGTATGTCATGCCACTCTATTCTGGCTTGCAATATTTCCGTTGAGAAATCAGTTGATACTCCAATGGAATTCCCTTATATGCAATACTTCATTTTTCTCTTGCTGCTTCTAAGATTTTCTCTTTAACTTTTGATATTTTAATTACAATGTATCTTACTTAGTGTGGAGCTCTTTGGATTAATTTTATTTGGATCTCTCTTGGCTCCCTGGACCTGGATGTCTCCTTCCTTTCCTAGATTAGGGAAGTTTTCACCCCCTTTCTCTCTCTTTTATACTTCTGGGACCACTACAAAGCAAATGTTATTTCACTTGATGTCCCAAAGGTCCATTGAGTCATCTTTATCTTCTAATTCTTTTTTGTCTATTTGCTGCTTTGTTGGGTGAGTTCTAGTGTCTTGTCTTCCAGGTCACTGATCTGTTTTATCCAGTCTGCTTTTGAAGCCTTCTGCTATATTTTTTCAGTTTAGTTACTATATTCTTCAGCTCTATGACTTCTATTTGATACTTTCATATATTTTCTACCTCTTTGCTGATGTCCTCACTGCATTCATCCATTCTTCTTCTCCAGAGTTTGGTAAGCACTGTTATAACCTTACTTTGAATTATTTATTAGGTAAATTATTTATCTCCATATCACTAATGTCTATTTCTGAGGCTTTCGCTTATTCTTTTGTTTGGAACATATTTCTTTGTTACCTCATTTCCCTTGACTGTGTTTGTTTATATGTATTAACTGAAACAACTCTCTCTCTCAATCTTGAAGGAGTGGTCTTGTGTAGGTGAGGAACTTTCTCATTCAACCTTGCCCTCACTTTTGCTTGTTTCTCAAATCCTTGACTCTCTAAACTACCCAATTTATTCTTGATATGCCCCCATTTTTGAGGGTGTGAAAAGAGCTGTCAGTTTTCCAAGGGAAGTAGTCTCATTTAGCACAGAGTTTCAGACTGACTGGAAGTCTGACCCTCACGCAGTAGCTCTGGAACCATGCAAATACATACAGTCCTGAGGGGCCAGAAATATAATCCCTGATGGCCTCTAGGCCAGACCTGCAGGTGCCTAGGAGATCTGCAGGTATCCCTGGAAAACAGTTATAAAAATCAAGGCTCCAGATGAGTTTATAAGTTCCTTTCTGGGATGTCTTGTTGAGCTGTACTGAGGCCAAGAGGGAACACAAGGATGGTGTTTCCCTGTTTACCTTCCCTGGGAGCACGTCTTTAAAGCTATAGATGTGCATGAAACCTTAGGCATGTCCCTCTGGTTGAAGTTCCAGACTAACTAAGAAGGCTTTTTCACAGGAGGACTGCATTTGTGTTTCAGTCTGCTCTCTATGGAGTGCTCTGAAGGGGTGGGGTGGGGGTGGGGGGTGTGCACAACCTGTCAAGAACTGCCTTTCTGAATGTTACATTCCCATGGAGCTCAGGAATGCCAGTCCCCTTGACCACTAGGGTCAGGCAGTTAAAAGGCCTCCCCTTTTACAGACTGCATGCATCCACTGGTTTGTGGGCAGCTGGAGAGTATAAGGGGTAGGGCACACTTGTTGTCTTCAAAAAGGCAGCATGAAAACATCTGTGTGTCCATGGTCTTTAGAATATTTTGTCTGTGCACCCCCACTGCCTTCAGACTAGTAGTAGGAGAATGCCAGGATCCCTCACACTTGCCAGGCTCAGCCAAGAAGCAATGGAGTATCACAAATACCCAGCTAACCAACTTTTGCTAGGGAGCAGGAGAATGCCACAACAATTCATACTCACCTGCCCCAGCCAGGGAGCAGGAAGTGCTGCCACCATTCATGCTTCCTGGCTTCTCAAGGCAGGATAGCGCCATGATTGTTAGCCCTTGACTGACTTAGCATGGCAGTGAGACAGTGCTGTATATGAGCTCACCCACCTGCTAGTAGGGTAGGTGGGACATGCAGAAACAGCATTTGTCAGCACCTTCATCTCTGGGGAGGGTTCCAACTGTCCTCTGTCCCTCCAGCAGATGCTTTCAGATCAGCAATTAAACCTCCTTCACATGCAGTCTAGGTGCTTTTCAAACCACTGCTTTTTTTTACTGGGTCTAAGGTGAGTGAGACTAGACATGAGCCATTTAAAAAGGGAATCTCAGTCTCCTGCAGTATTTTGGCTCCCTTGTACATCAGCCCTACTCACATTTTGGGGGCTCATCTCTCTGGTGTGGGCCATGGAGAGTTGGGGTGCCTGATGTGAGGCATCAATCCCTTGCTCCTCCTGGAAAAGTGCTGCACTAGTATGCTATGGTGTAGTGCTATGCTAAGGTATAGTTTTTGTGACCTCAGGTCTCTGACTCTCCTACTTTTCTCAATGCAGAAAAGAAGTTCATCTAGTTTTCAGAATGTTTTCAGAGGGAAATGATTCATATGTAGCTGAAGATTTGGTGTGTCCATGGAAGGAGGTGAGTTCAGGGTCTTCCTAGGCCTCCATGTTGTAGAATTCCCATATTAATTCTTCAATATTTGTTCTACTCTGTTTTTTATTTTCTTACAAAACCTAAGTAGTAGGAAGTCACACTTCAGGGATGTTTATCTTAAATATTTTGCATTGTTTGTCTTTTCATTTTGCATTGGCAAGTATTTTCCTTATTAGAAATTTAAAAATTTCCCTTAAACTACTGATTTCAAAATCTTTAATTTCCATAATTTTCGTGTTCATTGTCTCTTCCATATCATCCATTGTTTTACGAATGTAGTATTTTCTTGCACCTCTTCGACAACATTAATGTTTTTTGTCTGTCTTATGATCTTTCAATTATCTGTTCCCTGCAATGTCATTTTATTGTTAATGGCTTTTCAGTTATCTTGGTCTCTTTTTCATGTTGCAGCTTCTCTTACTATCTTTTCTTAAATTATTTCTTAGAAGTCTGGTACTCCATGGTTGTTATTTTATAATTAAGAACAAAGAAATAGAAAGTACTGAGTCCTCCACACTTGAATGGGTCTTATTGATTAGAAGACTTTGCTTTGGGATAAGCAAGATGCTGATCATTAGGCTTGAAGATTTTAAGTGCCAAAATAAAAGGGACTTTATTCTACGATTCTAAGATGTAACCCTCATTGCCCTTATTGCTCCTCAGCCATTTCAGTAACATCATTACAATGTACTAAGAGGTATAATGAGACAGTTAGTGAAAAACACTTGCTATAGGGTTATTTGCATACGAAGTAGAATTACTAAGTAGTAAGCTGGTTATTCCATCTATACAGGTTGATTCATTATTCTGTGTCAGCTCTAGTGTCTCATTTCTGTCCTCTATTTTTCTTGGCATTATGAAGCTTCAAGCCTTTGGGGGCTTGTTCAGGATACAGTGGCTCCCTCCTCAATTTCAGGCCACTCTCCTGTATCTTGGTTTTCCTCTACCTTGCTTTACTCTACCCAATTTTTAACAGTCTGATATCTTTTTGACTCTTTAATTTATGCTTAAATTAATGAGGTTTCAAGAAAAAATATAATAAATACATATATGTATCAATACTTCCTCTTAAAAATGGATACTCACCTGTTTAAAAGAATTCCACCGACCTAGAGAAACTACACTTAGAACCCTTAAAATGAAAAAAAAAAAAAAAAGAACAAGCAAAATTATTATACTATTGAATATCAACATAATCATGATGGCAACAATGCTGCTCTTAATGATTCAAATTTTCTCTCTCTGTTGAAAGAACTGCGAACTGCACATCTGCACAAGTCTTAAGGTACACAGGATAAAAGCAATACTCCTGATTTCATGTTTATGAAATGTCTTATACTGTCCTTTTTGTGGAGAATGAGACAACTGAATTAACATTCTTGGAAAAAAATTTATTGAAGTTCAAAATTATTTAATGAGATAGTTCAAGTATCTTATATTTGTGAAGGTTATTTTTCCTCACAAAAGGAATGGAAATGATGCATACATGTTATCCCACTTGAATTAGAATTTTATACAGATAGTAAGAATCTGTGCATTGTAGAAGCAGAATGGGCCTATTGTGGTCTGCAACAGCAAATGAAGTGTCTCATAACTAGCAATTCAATGTGTTAATTCAGCTGCACCATCCAATTACCTACAATTCATCTCAACTTAGTGCATAACAATAAAACTTTAAAAATCTGTGACAAAAATGTCTGCTCTACATTTATCAAATAAGGTAAACACTACCCAGAATCAGGGAGTGAGAGCCACAGAAACTAAATTATTAAAATTGTTCATTACAATCTATCAGTTAATATCATAATAAATTTTTGACATGAAGTCAATAGCCGAGAGTTAATAATAAAATATATACTGGATGTTTTGTATGGAAACTCTGACCAAGAAATATAGAAACCATGTGACAATTGAAATTGGCATCCCTTCAAGTAATACAGCATTCCCTTGGAGCCACGGGCCTGCCAACTGCCAGCTGACCACAGGGCCCAAGTACACAATGCTAAAAGTAGACAAAGGTAATGAGATGTGAATTTAGCATCCCCAGCCTCCTGCTAAATGACCCAGATGCAAGAGCTAGAGTGTCTGTCTCTTACCCACTCAGAACTAACTGATGAAATGAACAGAAGCTCTTTTTGTAATTTTTTTTTAACAAATCAAGAGCACTAACAGTCTAATCCTGCTACATGTGGACTTAGTAAGCCACAGAAGAAAGACCATTTAAAGTAAAGTAGACCATGAAGAAGGAATAAAGGAAAGGAGAAGTAAGAAAAAGATATGGGAGAAGAAAAAGAGTATCAAGAAATAATAACACATATTTACTTAAGAAGAAAATACAGAGGCACACTGACAACCTACAGGAGAGGTATAAAATCTGAACCATATTCAGGGTTCTCACATTTTTCAGGACAAATGACATATAGTTCCATTTGGGACTTAACTATCAAAAGAATCAAAGAAAGACAAGCCTTGTGGATTCAGAAAAAAAAAAAGATTCAGAAAAAAAGAATTTGCTTTGAGAAAAAAGGAAAAACTGTAACGAGTTTTGATACTAAGCTAGTTAGTAACCCCATAAACCTTCATTTCATTTATAGACTCTGAAAACAGCACTGTTTTTAAGTACAAATTTTAGCTTTTAAAAAACCAGGCAGGTGGAGTGACTCGTTATTGATGGTATGTAATTGAAATAATTTACATAACACAATCAACTATCAGTCAATCTAAAATAGTATTTTTTTTAAGACTAAAGAAAAATCATTAAAATACTGTCCTAGTACATTAAACAAAAATAGTAAGCAATAGAAAGTTGCTGAAAATCAACCAAAGGTCATAAAGAGACAATGTATTTTATCAAAGATTAATACATCAGTTTTCACAGATTACTAGTGATTACAAATTATAAAGATATGCCATTAAAAAACTTGAAACACTTGAGAAAAAAAGCCAGAAATTTCAGCAAGATTTCCTCGATCCTTCCTTAAAGATTTCTTAATGTAATTTAAACATTTTATCAGCAATATCACAGCAAAATAAGCTATTTCTTATTAGATTACAGATACATATCTCAGTTATGGATTACAATCTATATAGAGAAATCTAACTTAGTTAAGGATTTAATTATTTTTCCTCCTGTCTGTATAACTATATGTTAATTTCTTCTTGTTTTGGGGGAAGTGGGGGTAGTCTGCATCCAAGTAGAGACAACAACATACTTAACAAATCCATTCCAATTTTCCCACATTTATTCTCTTACATAATTAACGGTCTTTTTTTTTTTAAGATTTTATTTCTTTATTTGACAGAGATCACAAGTAGGCAGAGGCAGGCAGAGAGAGAGGAAGAGAAGCAGGCTCCCTGCTGAGCAGAGAGCCCGATGTGGGGCTCGATCCCAGGACCCTGGGATCATGACCCAAGCCGAAGGCAGAGGCTTTAACCCACTGAACTACCCAGGAGAGAACTTCAATTTTTACTTGCAGCTTGTCTTTCTTAATCCAGTGTTATGACTTCTAAAATGTAAACATTTTTGTTTCCCACTGTAGAAATCTGATTTATTGGTCAGGTTTTCTTCCTTCATTTTTAAAGGCAAAACTTACTTAAATAGGAAACAAGACCTAGGAATCTGGGTTCCATTTTCAATTCTGCTACTTGGAGCTTCGTGTTGTAAAGCAAGTTGTTTTATTAACCATCTCATCAAAATAGCGCAGTCCTTGCCCTGTCACTCATCAGCTCAGTCTGCAACAATTTACTTAACCTTTCTGTGTCCCAATTTCCTTGTGTGTAAAATGGAGGTACTAATAAAACCTACTTTGAAGGGTTGTTATGATGAAAATGAATTAATATCTGTAAAGCACTTAGAATTGTGTCCATAACATAGTAACTTCTTTTTTAAGGGAAGAAAAAGTCTACAGTAATGTGAAGCTATTTTAATTATTATATAATACTGGGGTGTTCTTTCCCAACTAATCTACCCTAGTTAAAATTGAATGGTTTCTATCATAAGGAATCCACATGCCTATTTTAGAATGCATGACTATTCAAAACCATAGAGGAATATAAGTAATATTAAAACTAATATTGATAACAAAAGTAATAACTGATAAGTAATATTAAAAGAAACTATCCTGTTTCTTAAATATGGAGACATGGACTTGACGGTTCAGTTTAATTCTATTTGCTCCCTTACAGATTACTGGCCCTTCACACTTGTAGCAGTGAAAAATTTTATTATTCCAGGGTATCTTTTTAGGCTCCAGGTCCTAACGTCTTCCCATTTTTATTGTTTCTAAAATAGCTGGTTACTACTTTCTTTTATTGCGAATAGTCACTACTTTAAAAGCTCAAAATGAAAGAGGAATCACTGAGTCCTAACAGCTTGCCCAGAAATCACATTCTGACTTCAGATTTGACTCTATTTTTCCTTTAAGATCTACGGCTATTTTATATTCTGAGTAGTATTTTGAAATTTTGGCATCATGAAAATGAAACCAAATGTACAACTATGTTTACTAGAATTTTAGCATTTCTTGTGATAGTTCAAGTCTCTGAATGTTAAAATGTGTTAAGTGTGTGGTTGTGAAGACTCACTGACATCAGAAGTCCTATGAACAAACTCTGTAGAAAAATATGCATTAATTTGTTTTAACAGCAATTTGTCATTGTAATTTATAGCATAAATGAATGCACAATTTTAAAAAGAATGGGTGTGGAGAATAAGTCTGGTTGTGCTAAAAGGACAGTAACTACTACCTTTTTTAATAAATAAAAATTAGTAAGTAAATCTGAAAAATGATGAACTTGAAGCAAATCAGTTGCTTGAAATGTCATTGTATTTAGAATCATCTAGAAAAGTATTTATAAAAACAGAATCTGGGGGCTCCTGGGTAGCTCAAGGGCAGCATTCAGGTCAGGTCATGATCTCAGGGTCTAGGATCAAGGCCCACATCCCAGGCCCTGAGAACATGATCTGAGCTGAAGGGGATCTGGCTATCTGCTCAGCAGGGAGTCTGCTTCTCTCTCTGCCTCTATCCCTCCTCCCTCCCTCTTGTGGTCTCTCTCTCCCCCTCAAATAAATAAATAAAATCTTTAAATAAATAAATAAAAACAGATTCTGTAAACCTATCCCAGGCAAATGAAAATCTGTATCAGTGGGATCTGACAGACAGATTTGTTAGCAAGGATACGAAATGACGCCTTAGGTCAATTTTGCTACATTCATCTACCCCCACTGGCATATTTTTCCCTCTTCAATGGCCCCAGTAGTCTCTATTCAAAGCAAGCTGGCATTTAACAGCCTCACTCAGTTTTACAAAAGCAGTAAGAAGTTTACCTTTGCAATTTTCTCTCTTACCTAAAGCAAAACTGCTTTGTCCTCACTAAGGCAAACAAAGAAGTGAAAAAGGAACAGAAGGATCCTTAAAGGCTGAACACAAAGGTCTGGGGGAAGGACAGAGGAGTTAAAGTTCTTAAGACATGCTCCTTTATTTCGGCCCAACATTCACCTCTTGTCCCAGGACACACACTGCCACCATCTCAGTGACACTGATTTGTGTTTAACTGCCATGAGGGAACAAGTCACCTCCAATTCTCTAATCCTTCCAACGAACACTGCCACAGTAAACTGAGGCTAGAGCAACTGCTAGCATCTTGGGTCCAAATTTTATTGCCCAGGCTCACGACTGGCAAGAAAATGGAATAGCTATAAGTATTGTGTATTTCTCATTAAGTGACAGATATGACTACCATACTAGCCTGCGCTGTCTATGGGCACGAGGTACATGGATAAGATAGGGTAATCCAGAGGTTCCACCAAGCAGGGTTCCCAAGCACAGACTACAGAAGAGGGTGAAATAACTTACCAGACGGTGATAATTTTTCATCAGTCTTTGTTAAATTTGAAAAATAAGTGCACTATAGAAAAACGCATAGTTGGGACGCCTGGGTGGCTCAGTCGGTTAAGCAGCTGCCTTTGGCTCAGGTCATGATCCCAGCATCCTGGGATCGAGTCCCACATGGGGCTCCTTGCTCGGCAGGGAGCCTGCTTCTCCCTCTGCCTCTGCCTGCCACTCTGTCTGCCTGTGCTCGCTTTCTCGCTCGCTCTCTCTGCCAAATAAATAAATAAAATCTTTAAAAAAAAAAAAAAAAAAAAAAAGAAAAACGCATAGAAAGCTAAATTTATTCTATTTTAAGAACTATATTTTGATAATCAGTTCTGCCATCTTAGCTGTTATACAAATGTCTACCCTTTTATAACACAATAGCAATAGAAGTAGACTTCTTAAATCATTCTTACCATACAGAAGGAAATGTTCACATGAAGGTTGGCGCTCATTTTTATTTTTTAATTTATTCGCCAGTGAAAATGTCAGACTGAGAACTACCAGAGCACTGGCTTCATCGAAATAAAGAACTGATGTGATCCCCCGTGCTCATACATACTAGCGGTGTAATTCTGAGTGAGGGAGTCCTCACAACACAGTGGGGACAATACTACTACTTACTACTCATATGCTTATGAGGATAAAACATGGCAAGACCTATTAGATGTTTACTTATCCACAGTACAAGGGCAAAGTAAGTATCCAACAGATTTTAGTTATTTTCTGAGTGTATAACTTAATTCACCATTTTTAACTCCCTCATAAATAAATGGAAATGGCTGTACCTTCACACAGATTTGTTTCCAAGTATTTGTTCTCATTTTTCTTTCATTAGATTAATGGTAGTATCGTATAGGGGTCTTGATAGTCACATGAATCTCATCCTCTCCTATCTGAAATTAATTATATAATAAAAATCTCAAGAGGAAATTAAGTCAGTTATTATGCTTCTGATCTACAAGAACATAATCCTCCCCATATGTCAAAATCCATTTTTTAACAAAAAAAGAGGTGCTGTGCTTATAATATCAAAGCAATTAATATTAGGCAAGAGATTAAGTTGACATTTACTACTATCTCTGAGGCGTAATTTAGATGATTTTGAATATGCAGGCTTTGCTCTAAATTCTTCTGTTTACAGTGGCTACTCAGCACTTGTATTATAATCACCAAAATGCCAACTAACAGTTTAATCACACTTCCTATAATGTTCTACAAGAGTTTAAATAAGATTTAAGTGTATCAATGTAGTTTAATGTATCAGAATCCTAATTAATTCCACATCCTGTTAAAATCCTGATATGCTAGATCTTGGACAGTTCCCATCTATCTTAACAGTAAGCAGTTCCAAAAATAATAACAATAATAATACAAAGGAAGTCTCAATATTTAATATGAGCAGCATGTTAATTTTCTCATATAACAGAAAACGCAATCACAATTGTGTTCATATCTATGATGTTAACAGCCACAATTTTCTCTGCAACCCTCTCAAGCTATGTTGGAAGGATTTACCATTAACATGGAACAACTTTCAACAACTGATATTTTGTATTTTGCTTTAGGTCTACTGTGAGGAGTGGACAATTATAATAGGGTAAAGGCTGGGAGAGAACTCAGGAGTTTATAAGGACAATTACGTGTGCACAGTCAAGTGAAGTTGGGCCCCATAGAGGAAAGGCACATCTCCCTACTTTCACTTATATTTTAAATGGTAGGGCCCAGAAATCTCTTAATAATCCATGGTTTAAAATTCTCAAAACTAAGAATTTCAGCTTAAATACATAGGTCCTGACTCATACAAAGACAATAAAACCAGAAAACTCAGAACTAAAAATAAATTTTAGCTAATTCATTTATAAGCGAACTGGAACATACACTCATCACATAGGTATCTTTAACCACCTGTAATTATTTCTTGGTAATCAAACAAAGACTCATTAAAAATATTTTTATAATACACTACATTGAAAGCATACACATAGATTTAAATCTGAATCCAGAAAAAAGCAAGTATCAAATGAATAAAGTCCATCTGATTTATATTTTCCTTTAAAATATAAATGCTTATAATGTCCCAAATGGATGACCAACTACTGAATTACTGTGTGCACTCACTTTCACAAATTTCTTTTTTAATTTTCTAAGTATTAAATTTCACAATAGAAAGCTGGACTCTTCAAAAACACATGTCTGTAACTGAATAGCAGATGTCCTTTATTAAACAATGTGCTTTAAGACAGAAATTGTAAACAGAAGTCTAATCTGGGGGTACCTGGTTGACTCACTAAGTAGAGCATGAAATTCTTGGATTTTAGGATTCTTAGTTCAAGCCCCATTTTAGGTATAGAGATTATTTTAAAATAAAACCTTTTTTAAAAAAAGTCTAATCTGTTAAAACGACAAAAGGTTTATCAGAGCAGACAGTACCAGATCTTTATATGTGATTTATGTGTTTGAACATATGTGTGAGTGGGTGGGGAGGTGGTATTAAGAAAGGACATCAAATAGACTGTCAAAGTCAGTACGAGTCTGGATTCGATGTTTCACATGTGTTTATTCCCATAACAAGAGCAGAGGGAAGGAATGAGAACCAAAACCCAGTTAAAATTCTTTGAATAATTAGGCATATGGTCACTTGAACTTCAAAGTAGTGATCCTGTAAGGTCTCATTAAATTTAAGACATGTACATGTTCCTACTACTGATGGCAATGCAAACCCAAGGTGATACATTAAAATTCACAGTCAAGAATTTGTTTATTACAAGAAATGCCACTTGAGATGGTGATACCTAAAAATACCAATAGAGACTGTTCATTTCCATAAAACACAATGAACACTTATTAAAGACATGGAGTACTGTTATTTCTTTCACCGAGTGGACTTTATTCATACTTTCATTCTCTCAATCTCTCAATCTCATTCATACTCTCAATCATATTCTTTACTTTCATTTGATGTTATTCAGAAACACCAGTATCCTCTTCATTTTTTCAACCAGAAAGAATAAAAATACTCATGTATTGCCTTCTCTCACCTTCTCCCTAAAATGCCAAGTTTAAAAAGCTACACAACTTCTATTCCATGAAATCTTCCTGTTAGAACTACTTCTAAAAAAGAAAACAAAGGAAAGGAAAAAAAGAACTACCACTTCTAAAAATCAAGTAAGCAAAATGGAAACATTTTATTTCACTCTGACAAAACTGTTCAATGTGAAATCAATGCACATAAAATTAAAAAGTTAAATATGCCTCAATATTATCAGTAAACCAGAACATACTCAACCAGTATCAGAATTTCTACCTTCACGGTATCTTTGCTATTTTTAAATGTAAAACATTGGATACAATGTCAGGTGATCTATAAGCCAATATTTTTAAAGCAAAATTGCCTTGAACACACTCCTGTACAATAGTCATGGCAAATCCCCAACTGTTTTGAGAACTGACTACCCTATCATCAAAAAAACAATATTGAAAAAAAAAGACAACAAAACAAAACAAAAAATACTGTAGCCTAAGAATTCCTACTAGTACCTTGTGCCAGGAGGACTACATTTCCAGGTACTCTGGCAAATTCTCATATATATGTAGTACCACACCTCTCATATATATTTGAAACAGTAAGGAAGTCTATAAATTATTTAAGGCAAGTGATTCAGTTTGCAGATCAATTTATAGACCCCAAATATTTTAAGCTGACAGATCTGTTCCTTATATTAAAAGAGAGAACTTTTCACTTGCGAAAGACCACATGAAAGTATTCACTAACAAATGATGTCATGCTGCAGTTTACTTTCAGGCAGGAAGATTAAGAGATACCAGCCATCAGAGCCTCTAAAATCATTTCTTCAATTTTGCAGTGACTTGTTAAAAAGCATCAGCCAAGTTAAAGACTTGCAGAGAGGGGCAAATTCAAGCAGTGAATGAACCAAAAACCGACAGAAGAGTCATGTTTCAACATCCCTTCTATTAGTCCTCAATTCCCATTCATAAAAGACTAAATGAAACAGAAAAAAAAAAAAAGAGGCAGAATTCAACTTCTTGTTTGTAGGCTCATTAGCATAACTGGGTGACTTCAAAGCCCATAATTTGCTGCATGCTAATCACTCAACTAGCAAGTTTTTATTAAGCATTTACTAGTTTTCCCACACTGCGAGAGGGTCTGCATATCTGAAGCAGCATCCCATTCCACTCTGCACTCTCCAATCCAGAATTAATCTACACCAGCAGCACTGTACCTCTTTTGCAAAAGCTTTCATTCCTTTCTCTCCGAACCTGATCTCAGACACAGTGCCTCTACTTAAGTAAGCAGCTTAAGCCCTGGAATGGGATGAGCATCACACACAGAGAGAATTAAAAGCATTTATTTAAACAAGGAGGAGCAGCCAGAGAAAATTCTCTGTGGAGTTGAAGGTGGGCAGGGGCATAAGGAAGAGATGTGAAATCCTGGGTTGTGGCAAACAGTGCAGAGAAATGCACATTTCTCATGTTCAAAGCCTGCCTTAGGCTATGAAGATTTTCCAAATCTATCCATCTGTGAAGTCACTCAAACACGGTTTCAATACTAAGGTTCTAATTCTGCAGGAGAGAAGGAGTTTGTAAAGATCAGGGAAAAGGAAAAATTAGTAATACAATGCAAAAGTGAAGATGAGGAAAAGAAAAGGATGGGTGAAGGCAAGGAGAATGATCTGGGAAAGTGAAAGGTACGAAATATGTCACCAAATAGGCTGACCTTACTTTTCACTATTCTCAAACAAGCTGGTTTCTTTAACACTAGAGGGCATGAACGCAAGGAATAGCGCGCGCACACACACGCACACGCGCGCACCACACATACACACACGGGGACGATAGGGAAGCAACACTGAGCAAAGGCAGCCTTCATATAAAACTAAAGATCTGAGGACCCAAAGAAAACCCCAAATTTCTGGCGTCTAGGGCAGCCAAGTGTCTTTACCCTGCAAATAAAATCTCTACGCTCTGTTAGTGGGAACAGTGACCACGACCTCTCCCAAGGAAACCACTCAAGGATTGAGTGTTATGGCAGTTTAAAGCATATAGCCCCCAATGCTCCTCTCCTCCGCTAGCAACACCTTTGCCTCACGAAAGCTCCCACCCTTTCGAGGTCAGTTTTCCCTGGATCCAAAATCTTCATCCATCTCTTCTCCTGGGGCTACCTGTAAAAGCTGGAGATGGAGACTATCTATCAGGAAATTCAACTGACCATAGTCAAATAACGGAGTGAGGGGAGGGGCGCCCGCAGCTTTCGCTGCCAGTATCCTCCGTGCGCTCGGGTTCACGGCCGCGCGGAGCCCGGAGACTGGCCCTTGAGCAGCTCATTCAGCCCCTCGACTCCACGAGAGCCCACACAAGGGCATCCCCCGCACACCCTCTGGCTCTGACCAGGGAGATCTCTGTACCTGGAGATGCCCAGAAGGTGGGCCGGGGCATGCTCCACTGGCCAAGGCGCCTGGGGTCTGGGGATCTGGAGGACAGGAGAGGCGAGGAAAGGAGACAGCGAGAGGCACCGAGAGGAAGAGGGAAAATATGGCAAGAAGGAGAGACAAGCCTAAGAGACAGAGTAACAGGAAGAGACATCCCAAGAAAGACAAGGAGGAAAAGAAGGGAAAAGAAAACAGACCCGAAGGGCGCAGGGGGAGCCAGAGTCAGAGGGAAAGTAAGAGAAAGAAACTGAGTCAGAGACAGAGAAGCACAGAAGAGAATGAGAGGCCGAGGGGCACGGAAAGAGAGAGGTAGAAAGGAAGGCAATCGTCGAAGAGGACACCCAAGCTCCAGACCGTCCGCGGTGTCAAGCCGAGAAGCGTCCGCGCACCGCAAGCCCCAGCCTCCCGCAGCTGGTAGGAGAAAGTTGCCCCTGCCGCCGAGCCACCAAGGCGCAGAGGGTGGCCAGCGACCCGGAGCTCAGCCAAATAGCGGGAAAAGCCGGATAGAGGGCGGGCGGCGGCAGAAAGTTCCGCGCCTCGCGATCCTCCCTCCGCACCTGCAGCGACCCGCGGGCGCGCTCAGAGTGCCCAAGGGGCTGTCTCGCGGGGTCCGCGGGCACCCCTGACCCCCGTCCGGCCCCGGGCGCTCGACTCCGCGCCCTGCACTCGCTGCGGGACTTTGCGGTACCCACCCGGGCACCCTGGGCACCCTGGCCACCCGGAGAGGACTCGCCCCAGACAATTACCAGGAAGAGAAAGGGAGCAAGAGAGAGACGGAGACCTGCTATCGTGGCCAAGGATCCCGCGAAGAGGGAACCGCAGTCCACACGCGAGATTCAGCTTCCGACCAGCCCAGCAGGCGCCGGTCGGCCGCGCCGAGAGCGCCGGGTGCGCGGAGCCCGCGCTCACCTGGAACCCGCGCCGGCCCGCGAACGCCGCGCGCAGCCCCGGCTCCCGCCCGCGCCTCTCTCTTCACACTTCCCGGGGAGTGGAGCGAGCTGGCTCCGGCCTGGGCCAGCCCCAGAGAGGCGCCCTCATAGCGCAGCGGCGGGCTAGAGGGCTCCGCGAGCGCCGCGAGAGCGGGCGCCGAGGCCGTAGAGGCGCAGGAGACCGAACGAGGGCTCCTAACACATTGTCACCTCGGCAGAGCCGCCGTAACCGCCGCCGCCACCGCCTGGTCACTTCGCCCCCAGCCCCCGCCCCCCTCCCACCCCGGCCCTCTCCCTCCCAGCCCCTCCTCCTCGCGCGGTCCCTCCTCCTCCCGTAGCCCCAGCCTGGAGGCCTCTCACTGGGCTAGTATCATTTACGTAACCAGCACCCCTCAGTCCTCCTCCCTCCCGGCTCCCGCTCCTCCCCGGGCTGGGGCTGTGTGCACCGAGCGCGCTCCAGCTGCTCCTAGAGCTGCTGCTCCAGCGATGTGCACAAGTCCCGCGATACTTGGCAGGCACGGCCCCCAAGAGCAACTGTGGGGTCGGCTCCTCTCCCCTACAGAGCGTTTCGTGACCCTTGGCCATCCAGGTTTTCCATGGTGCAAAAGCCGGCTTGCATACACGGTGTTAGTCTGGTGCACCAGCGAGCCTCTTACAGGGATGCTGGAGGGTCGGGGACTGCCCTCGGGGAAAAGCTGGGGCAACCCCACCCCCGTCGTAGTGTCTCCAGTGGAGAAATGATGCGGGGGACTTAAGGTTTCAGAGCCTTGAAGCAGAAAGGACAAACAAGAGTTTGGCCTCTTGTCCATTACAGTTTTTACACCCTGACAGGATCCTAGTGTTCTGGATGGCGACAGCTGCTGCTAGCTTACACAGGATATGAGAACTGGGAACGCAAAAGGCTTCCTTGTGCTCATAATGTTTTTAGGGAGAAATAAGAGAAAAAGTGAGGCTTTGAATTCCTTTCTCAGTCAACAAGGTATGGTCTCTGACACATACACACACATACATACACAGGCATACATCCTGAAGTGCCTGAATGCTTGCATTTCAAAGTAAAGTTCATGTGAAATCATTTCTAAGTAAAGTTAATGTATAGTGTGGCAGAAGCTCTTGTACTAAATTGTTAAAATGTACGTAAGGATCTTAGAACAATGCCTGGCACAAGGCACAGACTTAAGACTCAGATATTAGCATCTGAAGACTTGAGACCTATCCCCCAATGCCATGAGGGAAGTATTCTTCTAGGAAACTGGGTTTACTGAGTTAAAACCCCTACTTTGCCATTTATTCACTGTTGGTTTTCTTATTTGTGAGAGTAAAATAGGGGTCCTCTCCTCCTCTCCCGGTGTCATTTCACCTGTCTTAATTCACTCTTCTAAGTTTATTTGGTGAGACGGGGGGAAGATCTAACAGCTACTTCAAAAATATTAAGGAGCCATGTTGTACAAACATATTATTTTTATCTAGAATGTCAATGACATTCTTGACTATACTCAAAAGGAAATTTCTAGAAATGTTCTCTCTTTCATGAATCAATTATCATCTAAACTGGTATGGGAACTGTACTTAATATCTTCTCTTACATTTTCCGTCCTACTACCCCTTCCAACTTTCTTGATGGAGCATCCACCAGAGGTGATTCTGTGTATGTGTGAGGACACGGGATGCCATTCATAATACCAGGGACACCCTGGAATTTCTCTCTACTGCTCCCTCATGTGACATCCAGTTCTACCATCAGGTTACCCACCTCTGCATGGCAAATTGAAAAAAGCTATGGACCAGCAAGTTAAAGATTGGGGTTCTAATGCTGGCATAGCCACTTATCAGACTTAAGTCCTTCGATGACATAAAATCCCCATCCTTACATTCTTCAACTCTTAAAAAGGGAGCAATGCTATCTTGCAAGTTTTGTGCTAATATTTAACTAAAGCAAGAATATTAATTCTAAGGGGTAAAGACTGTATGTTGAACAAGATATTTATGTAGTCCCAAAGTATCTCCCTGGGTATTATTATTTTTTTAAATTCTACTTGTTGATTGATGGGAGGGAGAGAGAGAGCATGAGTGCCAAGGGAGGGGCAGAGGGAATTTCCAGCTCAGGTCATGATCCCAGCGTCCTGGCATCGAGTCCCACATCCGGCTCCTTGCTCAGCAGGGAGCCTGCTTCTCTCTCTGTCTCTGCCTGCCACTCTGTCTGCCTGTGCTTGCTCTCATGCTCTCTCTCTCTCTGACAAATAAATAAATAAAATCTTAGAAAAAAAAAAGAAAAGAAAATAATAAAACATCTATAAAAGGTTTTATGGGTTGCCTGGGTAATTATCTCTTCTGACTGGCTTAGTTTGGGCTGGAGAGTCTAAGATGGCTTCACTCATTTGTCTGCTGGTTGTCAGGCTGATTGAAGCAGGAGGGAACAGGGCTCAGCTGGGATGGCTCATCTTTGTTCAACCTGCTGTCATCCTTCAGTAGGTTAGCCTTGTTTTCTTTTTTTTTTTTTTTTAAGATTTTTTTTTTTTGACAGAGATCACAAGTAGGCAGAGAGGCAGGCAGAGAGAGAGGAGGAAGCAGGCTCCCCACTGAGCAGAGAGCCCGATGCGGGGCTCGATCCCAGAACCCTGAGATCATGACCTGAGCTGAAGGCAGAGGCTTTAACCCACTGAGCCACCCAGGCGCCCCAGCCATGTTTTCTTGAGTAATGATACTTTCAGGGTTCCAGAAAACAACAATGGGGTGCAGGCTGCAAGGCAGAGTATTCCTCAAGTTTATGCTGACACAAATTTGTCAGTGTCCCCTTAGCCCAAGGAAATTACATGGACAAGCCCAGATTCAAATGATGGAATAATATATTCCACGTCTTGATGGGAAAAACTGCAAAATTATTTTGCAAAGAAGAATGCATTCCCACGGGGGGAGACAAGATGGTGGGGAACTAGGAGGATGCTCTGGTTCAACCTGTCCCCTAAAGTGAGCTGATTACCTACCAAGGAACTCCGATCACTCATGAAATCAGCCTGAGATCAAAATTCTACTCTCAGGATCTCTACGGGGGCAGAAGACGCCAGTGGGCAGGTAAAGCCGAGCGGGAACACCGGACTGGTATCGGAAGATAAACAAAAGGGGGAGGGAGCCACCAGAGGAGATGCATTGGGAAGGAATACCCCAATACGAGAGTCCCCTAAGACTGGGGACCAGCATTAACTTGAAGACCGAGAAAAAGCACTCAAAAAGAGAAAAGATCATAGGGTGAAATTGTGGGAATTGGAACTGTTAGGGACAGGGGATTAAGTCCCCCACGGAGGGCAGACACGGCTGGCCCTGAGCCAGAGAGAGTGCAGCAGAG